>CAIGRF010241226.1:46511-57279 GCA_903798235.1 Fraxinus ornus
ATGGAAGAGTCGCCTCCCCACGCCGGCTCCAGTACCGGCTCATCTCCTTCGTGGGCGTCGACAAGGGAACCGGCGTCCAGAGGGAAGGAAGAGAGGGGGTTGGTTTGGAAGAAGAGGGAAGAAATGGCGTGAGGAGTTGGAAATGGCGTTTCGCGTGTTTTCAATTTTTTGCCCAGTTTTTGCTTGAGAACAGCCAAAACAATGTTTTGATTGTTTTGTGTTTTGTATACAAATTTTTTTATCGTTTTCAAAAATGCGTTTTCAAAAATAGTAAAGAGAACGCGTTTTCATTGTTTTGGAAAACCGAAAACAGAAAACGACCCAAAACGGCCAAAGAGAACACCACCTTAGATTTTAATCTAATCGAGTTGCTCGTTTGAATTATAGTCTCACACTGTTGCGTTGGGTGCAACAATAATTATACTAATAATTGAGCCATCATCATATATCTAGAGGATGACAGTAGTGATGCAATGTTTTATGATGGAGAAAATGACACAAAATTTAGGTTTTGACACTTGACAGGGCTGTATGAATTGGCTAATTTATTATTGGGAAATACATAAGTGGGTTTTGGAAATTAGTAAAATGATAACTTTTAAATGAAACAATGAAAAATGTTCTTTATGTTCAATTTTTCATAAAACTTCTAACCAATTACTTGATTTTATATTTATAATGTTGTTACTTGCTTAATCAATTGTATTTGTTTTCCACATTGACATTTTTAAAGCCTTCAATTTATATTATTTTTCGTTAATATTTAAATTCATACTTCTCAATTTTACTTTACTACCCTTAGTAAGTATCGTTTGCCATCACGTCACTAAATTTTGTCTACTCTAAAATCACGTTGAATTATCCTGTCAAAAGTTTAAATTAATAGATAAAGAACACATTTCATTATTCGAATTTAGCCATCAACATGGCAGAGACGCTAGAAATCATGAAGATATATTCAATAATTAGCCGTGTAATTAGGTATACCATAATGCAATTAAAATTTAAAAACAATTGCATTGTGAACCATGCATGCACATATAATTAGGTAAAACATCAAATTCTTCGTCACACGGCGGAATTGCCTATGTCATGAAAGGATCCAAAAATGAGAAAATAATTGGTGTACGTGGGAGTTGTTTGGCCGCGGTTGGCGTGGATTAGGATAGGTGGAGTGGGATGAGATGGGTGTTGATGAGAGGGTGTAGTGGATGCGCGAGCTTGATTGGAAAAGATGATTTTTTTTTATTTTTTTTCTAAAACTGCAATTTTTATTTTTGTTTATTTAAAAAGAAGGATAAAATCATTATTTAATTGTCAAAATGAAGGGAAAGAAGAGTTCTATTACATAATTCGAAAGGTTGGGAATGAATTATTCCAAACAAAGGTTGATGATAATTCGTTATTTCGTAAAGGATGGGAATGAAAAGTGAAATTTGTCCCTTTTTACTAAAAAAATACTTTTCGAGAAGCGAGTGATGGAAAAATGGATAATACCCGTGAATCTTATGAAATAATCCAAACAGAGGCTATGTGAAATAGTTTCAATTTGTAATTTTATCAGTAAGAAAGTGGACCTATTGGGGCAGAAGGTTTGTATAATGATATGAATCAACAGTCTAGAGATAAAATCCTGTCCATAGTGGCTTGATCGTAATTAATTTGATGGTTTTAAAAATACAATGAGAGAAACCAAGAGGATTGAACCAACTCTTTTTCAAATTTGATAAATGTTGATTGATCGTATATTTCATTATTGATTACATTTTATTTTATTTTATTTTATTTTTTATTTGAGATGAGTTTAGATGTGAAAAGGAGTATAAGAACTTTGCCCCTGTTTTGTAAAGATTACAATTCGTATTTAAATATAAGGTAGAGTTAACAATGAATTTTAGCATGGATTATACAACTTTTCTACCACACATTTTATCAATATAATAAAAATCTAATTTTAATTCCTACCAAACACGTGCTAAATCTTGTAATACATGTGCAAATATTTTTTATAGTGAGAAAGTGTACCATAGATTATTTTAACAATTAAACCATTTTGCCATAATAAATTTGAAACTTTTATTGACATCCTCTCACATTATGGTGGGATCCACGTGGAACCAATGCAGGACCCATACGAATTAAAAAAGAAAAAAAATTCACCCCCATCCCCTATTGTGACTTGTGAGAGAGCTGTCAGGGAGGGTGGCAACCCAACATTGTTCTTATTTTAAGGTGGTCTATATATGCAAATCGTACATGTCAACTTTCGTTAGATATATTTTTAAGTTAGATTTATCGTACATAACATTTCTCCTTCAATCATCAATTAGTTGAAGACAAGTTCTCAAGTTTGAAATAAACAAAATATGAATTCATACACCATCAAATAAGTCATTGGACCATTCAACTATAATGCAATATGATAAGACTAATACTCAAGAATGCACCTAATTTTTGGTGCTTGCTTTAGTTCATTTCTTGACCTAATATTTGAGTGCTACCTGACTATTCGCCCCACCCAAGCAGTCATAGTCTGATGTGCAAGATAATGACACCACTAAAAACTCATGCAACTGATGCAAGGGATCCATATCAATAGCAAATAATAAAAATTCTTATATGTTTAGTACATATTACTAGACAATGTTGGATGGTACAATACAGTGAATACACAACTATTCAACTTCTTTTTTCCTTTTTGATACTTTGTAATACACCTTACCAAACATGGCATAAGAAGTAACGCATCACCAGATTCTTGAAACATACCTCTAAAATAATTATATCATGCTTAATGCAAATTCTAGTGCAGAATCAATATCAGGTTATTAATAAACAAAATCCAAAGGATGAGGAGAATTATTCAGACCATGTATGTCTTGGCAACTTGGATTATGTTCATGTGAGGAACCTTCATTGTTGCAGCACCGCCTCTGCAGTTATGCCTCAAGAATGCGTAGAAGTAATTTATAACGAGTTTCTTAAGGAACAACGAGTTCTTCTTTGCTCTCATGTCACCATGACCGAGCAAGTACGTAAATCCTGAATCGGTAGCCTCTCGTAGTGCTGATAGCTCGTATTCAAGACTGGGATCTTCATCTGCTGACATAGCGCTAACTGGCAAGTTTAAGAGAGATCCTCCTGGTATTGAGCTTTCTGTTTCTTCCACTCTTTGACCATGCATTAGTGGGACCCTAAGATCCCCTGATCCATCACCATCGTGGACGTCAGAATCCCGTGACCTCATGGAAATGCTATCAATCTCCAAGTCATTCTGACCGCTCTCCATAGCAATATCCAGAGCCTCTTTTCTTAAAAATTTTTCAAGGCTTTCCATCAAAAGTTGCTCAAATGAATGGTGATCTTCTTTTCTAACATCCTTATAACCATACCGGGCAATACACTGGAACATATGATAGTCTTTCGGGCAAACCCTTCTGAACAAAAACCTTTCCTCTTGAGGGACTACAGGTATTGGGACATATTTGATGCAGACAAAGACTACGGTGGAATGAATTGCCGGAAGATCCAGCAGAAACTGTCCCAAAACAGAGGGAATACCATGGACGAGCTCATTGTACAATAATCCAATCCCTGGGGTTCGTACTGTCCCAAGAGAAGAGCCAAGTTCAATCATGAAATCCATAGAAATCTTTTCCCTGACCTCACTTTGGTATTTCAACACACTCCCGTAGTTCCAAATATACATAATACAGAGGAAGAAAGAAGCAAATACAAGTGGAAGCCAACCTCCCTCCTTGATCTTGGATAGAACAGCAGACATGTAAATTAGCTCGATTGTTCCAAACACGAGTGGGAAACAGAGAGCCAAAAACAAGTTAGTCTGCCATATTAGCAGC
Source organism: Fraxinus ornus (assembly GCA_903798235.1). Lineage (NCBI taxonomy): Eukaryota > Viridiplantae > Streptophyta > Magnoliopsida > Lamiales > Oleaceae > Fraxinus > Fraxinus ornus. Next base: position 50,372 of record CAIGRF010241226.1, read on the forward strand.
ATAACGAGTGTCACAAGGGTAGTGCTGACAAGCATGACACCAACTTCAGCAATGCCTGCAAAGACACAATGATGTCTTATAAAGCAACACCAAAATGTTACCCACATAAATCTGTTTCCTTTTTCTAAAGAAGATTTGCATAAAATACGATGAGTAATTCAGAAAATTCTTAAATGACCGAGTAAATGTTGAAGAGTAAATAGAGAAACTCTTAAACAAAAACTAATAATCGGTAAGCACTGCATAAATGTCGAAGAGTAAATCAGAGAAACCCGTAAAACAAAAACTAACCGTAGGCATTGGCTATGTCTGAAGTGCTCCTAAAGGTCGCAACCACAATAATGCACATGGCCATCAAAAACCAATTGATGACAGGTATGTATATTTGACCCATTAGTTTTCTAGAAGTATGTACTATTTTCAGCCTCGGGAAGCATCCAAGAGCCATGGATTGCTTGATGCATGAGAAAGAAGCAGATATCATAGCCTGACTAGCAATTATAGCAGCAATTGTGGCTATTGCGAACACTGGCCAGAAAAGACGATCTGTATCATTGACAAAATCTAATGTCAAATGAAACCAATTCAATGCCCTTTCTGATTGACAAAACAAGAAAGGCAATGTGAATCTGCCATATTTTGGAAACCATCACCTGGAACAGATTCGTAAAATATAGTACTAGCTAAATCAGGATGCTTCATAAGATACGCAGCTTGGCCCATGTAAGCTAAGAGTAGGCACGGAAATACCACAACGGTGAAAGCAATCTGCGGAAGTGAGTTGAAGTTAAATACGCTATTTTACTGTTAGACGTTGAGCATGCTTGGCAAAATAAGTAACTTAAAAGTAATTTGACATAGTTTAAGCAAAACCGAACATGCTCTTTGTCAAAGTAACATTTTCAAAAGCCATGATAAAGTCAAGGTAAGGCAATGACAGAAGAAACCTGTATGGATGGAACTGAGAAATGACCTAAATCGGCAAACATTGCTTCTGCACCTGTAATAATCATTTGTGCAATATCTCAATGACCAAAAAAAAGTATAACAGTGCATCACTCACTCTATTTTAAGTACAAATGTGGGTATAATTCCAGAGACATGGAAAGCACAAAGAGCTATTTAGAGCAGGAGTCTCACCAGGACTTGTTCCTTCATTTTACTTGTGTTTAATTTTAATCCTCTTTTTTTTGTATGGTTGACTACCAGGGTTCCGAAGCAAGGATATTAAGCCCCTATTTGGCCCCTATTTTTTAAAACTCATTTCAACCACAAAAATGGCACCCACAACTTTTATCAAAATTTCAACCACACATTTTATCAACTTTTACCAAAATCTACTAAAAACCTGATGTTTAGTCAAACAAACAGGGGCTAAATAAATTTGAATTACAATAAAAATATTATAAGTGGAAAATCTTTGCATGCAACAATAAAAAATATATTCTAATTATCTTGGTTAGAAGTGATCCATTCACCAAAATCATAAATGACAATAATGCAGACTCAAAAGTTATAATGAGGAATTTGGGCTGATAACTCATCAAACAATTCAACAAGAGGATTATCAATCATTTTTTTCTGTAAGTACCTAGAAATTTTTTTTATACTTACTAAGATTTCTGAAATTGAAATGCACATGCTTATGTAGGAAATGACATAGAACACATGGTAAATATACATACACAGAAACACGTATTGCAGAAACTTAGTATCATTTTTATGTTGCAGAAGGCAATGAAAACCATGTGAGTGAATGTTAAGAGGCATATTCACACTCAACTGACCTGTGATGCATAATACACAACCACCAAGTGATGACCATGCCTTGATGCTATTTTTCTTGAAGAATAGATAGATGTAGAAAGGATTGAATGCCCTTATGACAGTTACATCATGCTTAACTAGATTGTAAATGCCGATAGATCCTAGACTAAAGAACCATAAAGCCAGGGCAGGAGCAAATGTGAATCCCACTTTGGTTGTCCCAAACCTCTGTATACTAAACAATCCCACGAGGATAATAATTGACGTGATGACAAGAGCATCTGAAAAAAAGAAAAATAATCATGGATAGGGAAAAGGATAGCATTGGATACTAATATGGAACATAACAAGTTAAAATCTTGTTCAGAAATGGTCAATCATGTCCAGTACCATGTACTTTCCCCACACCAAATTACACCAACCATCGAAGCTAGCTTAGAAGGATGGTAAGCAAATAGAGAAATAATCAGATTAAAAAAATAGTTGTTAATATATTCTGGTGGGTAATATATCTGAGAATAGAATAGACTGAATCTCAATCAACGATGGCAATCGGCATACAACTTGCTAGCAACTACAGCTGGAGAATAGATGCTTACCCACCTGTACCAAATCCTGGTATCCGAACCTGCAGACCGCTCACAGCAGACATGACTGCAACCGATAGGGAATATTAGGAGATGAAATGCATAGCAAGCAGTTTATATTACACATATTCCAATATTCTCCCTTGAAGATAATTATAGTGATGTGATGCAAAAAAAGTCATGTGATTAATCCATAGTTTACTTGCAGGAAAACAATCAGGTCTGATCACTTGACTTGACCACAAGCCTGTCAGAGAATGAACTATGGGTTTAGGCTAATGATATAATTCCTTTATCCCAAGAGTGAAATGCAATAATATCATTTGACCAATGCGTAGTATGTACTATTGCTCATGTATTTATGGTTAAAACTCATTATCTATCACCAGCACATATCACTTTTACAGGTAGTAGTTATACTTATGTAATCTCGAATGAAATCTATTTGACTTCCATATAGTACAGTTTCTCAACGTTGTAAACAATCCTCAGAAGCCATATACTTGTATGCTTAACTCTATCAGTCCATGTTTTAATATTTCATTACCAGGTAACATGAAAAAATTTCTCCATTATTTTGCTCTGACAGATGTTCCAAATCAGTGTTCTCATTTCCTGGTAAGTCACTGACAAACCCTACAATTCTAGACATTTGGAACAGATAAATTAGCTGTATACTTGGAATAACAAAATTAAACAATGTGGTTTTGGCTGTCTGTGATTGAACAAAAAACTGCACCAAAAGTCTTGTTCTGATTTTCAATTCCACAATACAGAAATACGAATACCTATTTACCTGATATCGCTGGGGTCAGAATACCATCCCCTATAATCATAGATGTTCCCATAAGAACCAACAGCAAGAGAAGAATTTTCAAAGAGGACTTGTGTTCCAATGTCTGCTTGATATTCAAAGCCCTTTCCAACTCTGGAGTGGGAAGTTTGAGTTTAAAACTAGAAATGTGTTCATCTGCCTGTTGGCGATTTGGAAGAAGATTAACATTTGCATACCTGCAAATTAGCGAGTATAATGCAAATGTTCCTCCTGCCAATTGAACAATAAGAGTCATGAACAACATGCTCTTCCAGCAGATTGAAAAACACGTAAAGGATAACTTAATCTTAAGAAAAGATGTATTACCTTCCCCATTATCATTTGCCTTGAGCACCACAAACACATATTTTGTTAGAGGAATGAGAGCAATAGTGTACATCACTAGTGATAAAGCCCCCAAGACATCAACATCTGACGTGATGGGCACCTTGCTGAATACATCAGAAAAGACATATAGGGGGCTGGTTCCCATATCACCATATACAACACCAAGTGTTTGAAATGCCAGTGCAAATGTTTGCCAAAGAGACACATCCTGATTCATTAACGTAAGTCTCGGAAAGGAATTTGTTCCAATTGCCAAAAAAAAAATTACAATACCAAATACCATTCGTTTGGCTTTGTTTTGCATGAAAATTATCAATAAAAGTGATAAATTTTTTACCATTGTGTGTAGAATTTTTTCCAACTGGCCAAAAAAAAAAAAAAAGATGGAAAATCAATTATTCTACTATTGGGTCTAGAATTTGTTTCAATTGCCAAAAAAAAATAACAAAACCGACTTCCTTTCGTTTGGTTTTGTTTTGCATGGAAATTGCCCATTAAAGGGAAAAAAAAAAAATTTCCTCCAAAAGCTGGAAAATGTGGAAAGGAGGAAAAAAAATTTCGGGGAAAATTTTTGTTGTCAAACGGTGCAGAACTATCAAACAGGGTCCAAAAGAAAAAAAACATGCTGGTGGCAACACAATCTCGGACTGTTATTTCATGGTTGTGAAGACTGATAACACCAGTTCGCCGCCGCAAAGTTTAGAGTTGGATTATTGTGTCATAGAAGTTAAACTTATAAATGAGGGTCAAACAGTAGAGGAGATACAGACTTGACACTACCAAGTTTGAGGTTGTCACCTCGTATTGAGACTTCAAGCTATTCTTTTTACTAGCTAAGCTACGTAAGGATTTGTATATAGAAAAGTACCCCTTGTTTAACTAATATTATTACAATTTAAAAGTTCCCTGAATTTTCTAGTACTAGCACCCGTATATGGTGAAAATCTAAAATTGACGGCACTTTTCAGTCTCAGTTTTTAATTCAAAATGCCATCACAAACCCAAATCTTGATACGTATAACAAATCTATGTAAAAACTATGAGCTTATGCACGTCCAATATCTTAAGAATTAGAGTATGAATAATGCTTAAAGCTCAAACTACATCAATTAAGACATCAAAAACAGCATACGCTTGTTATTCCTGCACAATAGTTCAGTAGTCAATACATTTCAAATATGGTATCACAGATATTCTATTCAAAAACTGAAGAATGAGCACTTAATTCATAGAAGTGAAGAAATTCTAAAAAAGATATGATTTTGACCTTGTTATGGTGGCCATGAGAGCCAGTAATCTCCATGGCTTCAACATCAAAAGAATCAACTCTTCGAGGCTTCTTCACTAGCCTTCTTCTAATAGATCCATACCCTTCCCTAATCTCTTCATCCCCCATCAAAGACCACGGTGGTGACTCTGAATCCACTTCACTTCCATCCACCCACCTTGAGGACTCCCCGCCGCCGCCACCGCCGCTGGCACTTCTACTCAACAACCTCTTACTACTCTCTTCAATCCCTTCCTCTTCCATTTCCTCTATTCCCTACCCCAATGAACCAAAAAATTGTTCAAGGGACTATCTTTAACTATTTTCAGACAAATACCAGAAATCCCAATTGGCTGCTCTTCCCTAATTGCATAAACCAAAAAATAGTTAAAGGGGTAATTCTTATTTGTTTACAGAAGAAGCCCAGAAAACCCAAATTGCTAACCCTACTTTGGTCAGTTGCACTGAGAATAAGATTATTATTTATTTTGCCGTGATTCGTCGGGCTTGGTAATGCAGTGTTGGTTTATCTCTGTGACTTCAGAGCTGTCTCAATAGAGACAAAAACATCAATAATTGAGCGTTGGGGATAACAGAAAATGAAGGTCTTAACTAAGACAGCGAATATACCTTATGGATAATGATGATGCCTTGGCCCATGTTTGAGCCCATTATTCTCATGACTAATTTGTTTTTTATAAATTTGATTTTTTTAATCACACATTTTTTATAAAATAATTTTATTCATGAATTCATATTTTTTCCTATTTTTAACCATAAATTTTCTAAAAAGTTATTATCTCAAAATTTATTTCTTTAAACTCAATCTAGACTACTAACCCACGTTAGAACCCCAATTTTTGAGAAAATATGTTCTAATATAATAATTTTTTTAGAGAATGTACAATTATAAAATATGGAAAAAAAATTGAATTTACTTTTAAAATTATTTTATGGGAGAATATATGATTGAAAATGAGTTTTAGAAAAATAAGAGTGCGTTTGGTTCATGTTTCAGATTTTGGTTTTTAATTTATTTTTAGTTTTTTTTTTATTTTGAGAAGCTGAATTAAAATTATTAAAATACTTTTGGTTTGAAAAATTATTTTATAAAATTTTCTTTTGTGAAATTTGATTATTCATTAAAAATAAAACAATTTATGTTAACATATTATCAAGTAATATATACATTTTAAATTTTATGAATTTACATTTTTTTTTTCACCCAACAAAATAAAAATAAAAATATGATAAACTGAGTTTATTTGTATTCATTTAAATATCATTTATAATTTTCACGTAAATAATTATTAAGAGCTTGAATTATTTTTATTTTTTAAAAAAAGTTTTATAATTTTATTTCTTCAGAATTCCAGATTTTATTTTTAAAAAAATTATCAATTTTATTTATTGATTTTTTTGAATTATTATAATTTTATTTGTTAGAATTTAATATTTTTATTTTTTAAAATTTTTTTTTTATCCCATATTTGACAACTTAACTCTTGTTTGGTACACATTAAAATTTTCATTTTCATTCTTCTACTCATTTTCAACCACACATTTTTAATAAAATGATAGTTTTCATCAAATCAATAACTTTTTCTTATTTTGCAACCACATATTTTTCATCAATCTACTATTCTAAAATACATTCTTTTAAATAATGTGGCTCAAACACACCCTTAGTGTAAAACTCTTTTTCAATCGAACATTCCAACAATAAAATATTTTATACATAAATTTAGAATTTTTTTCTACTTTTTAACTACACATTCTCCAAAAGATTAGTATTTCAAAATTATTTATTTTAATGATTGTCAAACAGGGGTTTAAATAAAATTTTATTTAAATGCTTATTTTTCACATTTTAGTGTTTTTAGAACTTTCACTGACGGCACTTGCGTTTTGAATTTTATATCATAAATTTATTCTAGTATTTCAAAAACGTATTTTTAAAAATATCAAATTAAATAATTTTGAATATTTTACAAAATTGAAAATTAGAAATAGCAAATCAAACACACCTTAACTTTTAGAAAGTTGCAGTTAAAACGGGTGCTCTATATATATATAAATTATATATATATATCTTCTATATATATAAAGTGCCTATGAAACGGAA
>CAIGRF010241226.1:58826-74480 GCA_903798235.1 Fraxinus ornus
TAACATCACTGACTTTAGCAGGAGTGTTAACATTTCTATCTTCAGAAACTTGTTTGAGAGGAGAAGCTGTAACTTCTATTGAACCATGTGGAAATAGAATTTCTTGAAAAGGAGGATGTTCAGATTGAACAATTTGTTTTGAAGAAAGAGTCCAAGTCTTTTTAGAATTAGTTTGAATGGACCTTTTCTTAGGAAATTTTTTAAAAACTTTAAAATTAACCCATTCAAAGAAACTTAAATCTTATGGGAAATCAAAAAATTCTTCCCAGTAAAGTTCAAGTTCTTCTTTTGAAAACATTTGACGAAGATTTCTTCTTAATGCTTTAACAGCAGGAGTTTGATCATTTTTGAATTCACTTTTTATATATATATACATATATATATATATATTTTTTTTCACTTATTTATTTTAGATGCCCATATATTGTAGAAATAGAAATTCAGCCCACAGGCCCAATCACGCAAGAGGTCAGGTCCAAAAACCGCCTAATTATTAGGGTTTTGAACTGTAAGTCATTCCGCTTCAAAAGAATCAAAATCAACATTTCTCTCTGTAGGTTCTCAATTTCCCTTCGTCACTGCAAAATTCAGCATGTGCGTGTGTGAAGTTTATTTGTTAGATTTATATGCTTGAAAAAATAATGAAAATCAGCCCTTTTCAAGGCTCAAAGTTGTGAAATATTGTTATATTTGGGTAAAATATTTGATATCTGCATTTTTTTCATTTTGTAGCTGTACTGTGGTTAGTTAATACAAAATGTCTCGAGTATATGTGGGGAATTTGGATCCGCGTGTGTCAGAAAGAGATTTGGAGGACGAATTCCGCACTTACGGCGTTCTTCGCAGGTAAATTTCTTTTCTTTTTGGATCACGACAAACTGTTCAATCAATTTTATTTCTTCCCACAGTTATTTATTATTTTATTTATAGGATTGCATCCGGGAATTTCCTTAGCTTTGGTTGCAAAATTGTGTTAAAATATGATTTGAACAATGTTATGAAATCACTGCAGTGTGTGGGTTGCTCGAAGGCCACCAGGTTATGCATTTATTGAGTTTGACGATAAACGGGATGCTCTGGATGCAATTCGTGCTCTGGATGGTAAGAATGAAAGGATGTTTAAGGCACCTTGGAAACTTTCACATGTTTTTGACAAGATTTGTTATGTGAGTTACTTCCGTTTTGCTTTTTATGTCATGAATCAGCTACTTACAGGTTTAGTTCCTTGATGTTTCTTATCGTGCACAGATATTGCACCAGTTCAATTTGCAGTGGTATGAACTAGAATTTGTCTCTTCTGTACATGCTTGTTCACATCACAATAGACCCAGTGATGCGAGAGTACTTATTTTAGATTTCCAAAGCTTTTTATGGCAGTTAAATAGCCTTTTGGCAATATGGTTTAAGAATTCCTTCTTAAAATTTCCTGCGAAACTCACTGATAACGAGCTCTGCATCCTTGTATTCTTTTCCACTTTGACAGGACCAAAATACCTTTTTCCCGAATCTGGTCACATTGTCTGTCAAACTTTGATCCTTTTCACTGTATATATATGTATTTTTACGACCCTTCGGAGGTGGCTGAGTTGGTGGAGCAGATGAACGTGGAGATCGAAGGTCACGAGTTCTAATCCCCTATAAACACTTTCTCAATTGAGCCCGTCAGGCCGGACTTGCCTAGTGCGGTTTATCTTTCCTATGTGGTTTACGGGCTACTGCAAATGGAGCGAGATTTACCCAGTGCGCACTCAGGGGTAGCGGCTGCGGGTTCCTACGTAAAAATATATATATGTGTGTGTGTGTGTATTTTTACGTCTTTGAGATTGTGTTGATATATTAAGTTTTTCGGATAGTTTATGTTAATTGTGCCTTCAATGAAAGTAAGAAGTTAACATATAAAATTTACCTGTTGACTTGAATGAAAGGATCTTGGGACAATGATTTCTGTCACATTCTTTTCATAGTTCAATCATTGTTTGACTGTCCTGTACTTGAAATCTAATGCTGGAATTTACTTTGGGGTTAATGATAGGATATACTTTGTTTCACACGTTTGGAATTTAGACATCCTTCAAATATGAAGTTATGTGTCTATCACAAGGTTACATTTTTTTTTTAAAAAACAAAACCATCAGCATTCATTTAGGAAAATCACCGCAAATTGTGAACGATACGCACCTAGGAACACAATCTACCCTAGTCTTCAAACTCGGACAAAATATAGCATTAGACGCTATAACATGGCCACTTTATTCTCATCTCTAGAAATAAAGTGACAAGGACCACAGTTTACGCCTCTCAAATGTGCAACAATATCAAATAAAATAGATGCATATGAGACTAGTTACATACATATGAAGTTCCGACAAAGAATGAGTTATCTTGTTTAAGTTGTGCTTCACAGGCTTTTGATTTTTTCTTCTTCTCCTTTCACATAATGAATCAACAGGAAAGAATGGCTGGCGAGTGGAGCTTTCCCACAATTCAAAGGGAGGTGGAGGAGGGCGTGGTGGCCGTGGTCGTGGAGCTGATGACTCAAAATGTTATGAATGTGGTGAACCTGGTCATTTTGCCCGAGAGTGTCGCTCACGCATTGGTTCACGAGGATTAGGTGGCGGCCGACGTCGCAGCCCTAGTCCTCGACGCCGCAGGAGTCCAAGTTATGGGAGGAGGTGAGTTTATTTATTTTGTTTTTGAGAAAAATAACTTGATACTCAGAATAATTCATCTTGCTTACAGCGTATATTTGGAACTGTATCCAATTTTGACTTGCACTAGGTTAGCTTGAAGTCTTGCATAGCTTAAATGAAATTTGTACGTAAATCAGAATGGCCTTGTGGTTTAGGTTGATGTGCATCACATAATTTGTTCAGCTTAAGACAATCCCAAATGTGTATCCTCTAATGCAAGTGACATGAAAACAGCATTATCAGCTTTCTGTGTTAAGCAATTGCTGAAAATTTAAGACATGTCATGTTACCATAGGAAACACTTTTCTCCCATCTATTTATTATTGATAACAGGCTCATTATATTTGGGTCTTGTTCTTCTTATCATTGATAGTGTTCATGAAGTTGCTCAGTTATTCTTAGCTAAAAAAATGTAGTTAACGTATAGTAAATCGTAATGCTTTATGATAGTCTGTATATTGTCGCTTGTTTGTGTTATGTTTAGGGGACTTTAGAATATCTGTCACTGGTTACTTATAGGATATTAATTGATAATGGGTGCATAGAAGTGCAAGAGATATTGCACTAAGGTTTTATGTATAGATTATCTGCCTAGTTGAGCTACTTGGGAAACACGGGGGAGATGCTGTTGTGAGGGTTTTTTGCTTATGGTTACTTTTTTGCCTATTTGCTATCATTTATCACCATACTTGCATCTTGTTGCAGGAGTTATAGTCCTGTTGGGAGAAGATCTCCACGTCGCCGCAGTATCTCACCCCGCCGTGGCTACAGCAAATCATCCCCCTATCGCGTTGGTCGCCGTGATTCACCGTATAATAATGTGTATGTAACCATTCCTAATCTCAAATCATTGATTAGTTGTTTCGTTCCTCGATCATGTGGATTCTAGTTACTGCTGTAATGCATGCAGTGTGTCACCTCACCCTGGCTACAGCAGGTCACCTGGACACCGTCGTGGTCATCGTGAGTCGCCTTTTGCAAATGGGTATGTCGTGGTTTCCACTTTCCATCCACAAATTTCTTACAGTTATGTCCGATTTCTTAGTTGGATGACTCTTTGAGAATCTCTGTGTTACCGTCAAATCTTGATTGTTAATGCTCATACCTCCATGCTATTTTGAATAAATGAAGGGGAAAATTGGATAGTGTATGCTGATAAAACACAAAGGAAAAGATAAGAGAGGAAGAGTGTCTAAATGCGTACATTCTCCATTGGGAGGGGTTGTTTGACCTTTTGTCGTTTTCTCTTTTACGTTCTGGTTCTGCTTTCTTTTAGTTTTATGGGCCTTACTTAATCTTGTGAAACATGTATGTATGTCACCCCAACCCTCCTGCCCCAAAATAATCAATTAAATAAATATATAAAACAACTGCACTCCCCCAAAAATAGAAAAACCAAGTAATCTTCTCATATTTCCAGATGTGTTTAAATTTAATACGAGCTTTTATGGATGACAGAGATTAAAGCTGAGGCTGGATTGGATGGAAAATTTCAGTGAGGATGAGAATTTGCTATGATGTAATCTGATAGATTGAAATACAAGACAATATGATGTGTTTGGAACTGGTCTTAGATGTGGCATATTTGCAAGTAGATGCAAAAATGGTGACTGCCCGTGTTAGTTTTATGCTACTCAGTTCAAATCTGGAGGTCTCTTCATATTTCTATTTATCAAAATGGTGCTATTAGAGTGTTATTAACTTTGCCCTCTTGCTATCAGTACTAGTATTTTTCTCTAAAGTTCTATGTTTCTGTGTTTGAAGTGATTATCAGCTAAAACAGCATCATTAAGCTACTTACTGCTTCATAGTCTACTCGGTCGAGCAACATCCGTGATTCTTTATGTGATCACATCTACTTGTAGAACTCCTCGTGCTTCTTAGCATAATTGAAACTGCAATTGCTTCATTTCTCACCTCGTAGGCACGATGGTTATCTACAAAGCTTCTCTAGGTAAGGCTTCGGCGTCTCTCTCTGCTGGTAGAATATTGAAGCAGTTTATGATCTTCGGACATCACCCTTTTTCAAGCTACATGGATGAATTGTTACCCTGGAAACTACCTAAGGTTGCACCAATCTTGAAATCAATTCTCTTCAGGCATCTAGGGGACCTATCAATAGGAATCTTGAAGTACGAGTGGATCTTGTACGATACCCAGAACATCTATGATACTTGAGACCTTGAGAACTTAGTCTGTGCATCAGATGCCCCCGACTAGGAGACTGAGTGCTTCATTAATACTTGTTGAGTGGCTTGTCCTGAACAAACTACATGGCCCATGGTGTTCAGCTCCGTTGCATGACCCCGTGTTGTAAAATGCTGTTCTGCGAAGCAAATTCTTGCTGCCATTCTGTTTCTTATATGTATTTTATGGTTGGATGAACCAAATTTCTTCCCAAATGAACTATTTCTTTTTTCTCTTGGTGTCTGCTATTCTGCCTTCTCTTTGCACCTTGTGATAACATAACACCAGGAATGGTAGAGAGAAATTTATGCCTCTCGAGCAGTGGTAGCTATGCAAAAAAGTGACTACGTACAGACATGTTTACACGTTGAGTTAAAGAATCGTGAATGTTGATGCCAAATCATATTAGATCCTGGAAAAATTGGGAAATCACTCAATTGTTGATAATTATTAATTAATGAACTTTCTTCCGTGGGGTAAGAAATGTTCAATGGATTGAAGATGCTTAATTTCCAGTTTTCTAAATTTCAGCGGCCAAATGACCACTTTCTTAAAACATGGAGGTTCGCATTGAAATTCTGACCATCCAAATGTTTGACCATTGCACGGACTTCACTCTACGTGTATATTCAGTCCTTGTTTGAGTTCCATTATTTGAAGGAAAAAAAAAAAAAGTGATTTAGGAATAGTGTTTTTGGAAGAATGCGTGGTTAAAAAGTAAGGAAATTCTTTAAGTTTATATGTAATATTATTTTATCGAGAGAATGAGAATGAGTTATTGATAAGAGGAGAGAGAAAAATGAATTAAAATTTAACGAAGCTAAACATGTGCTCAATTATTAGGACCAATTAGGACCAAAAGAGTAATGTTAAGCAGCACGTCTTAAGCAATAGGGTTTTAAATTGTCCCCAGTGTCATTAAATTTGACATTATTATTATTATTATTATTATTATTTTTTACAGTGGGTAAGGTGGTACCCTTTTTTACCCTTGATTTCAACAACGCTTAAATTAATTCACGACACAAATTTTTACACCTCGAATGGTATCAAGTATCAACCTTAATGTATGCATGGAATGTACAAATAGTATTTTTCCCATTTTAAATTGCACTCATATCCTTTAAAGATGATTTATCAATTATAATTTATAAACACTTCAATGTCACTCGCACTAATGTTTAAATGAAAATGTGTAGCATTACTCGAACTAAAATTATTAGATTCTCATACACACCATAAATGGTTAAAGAACTGACAATGTAACCATTGGATATCAAGTGCTTGTTTGAGATAGCTTTGAAAATTGTTAAAACGTTGACGTTAAGGTCAATAATTAATTTTAAATATACATTTCATATGACCGACAACTTTTATCAAAAAAATTGTCAACAATCCCTAAGGAACAGGTAGAGTTTCTCATTTTGCATTGTTGCAACTGTTTTAGTTCACAAGAGAGGATTGAATTGCTTTCTTGAACGAACTGTGATGACGCTATAGATGGTGCTCATGAAGTTGTTGCACACTTGTAAGCATTGTTGCTTGTTTATATTAGTCTAAAGATGCTAATCTTTTCTTCTTTTGGGGACATTGGAATACCTATTAGCAGAAAACCCTTCTACGGATCTCCTAGTAATGCCTTGAGGCAGTCACTAAAGCTTGTTGGCTGCGAGATGCGATTCACTTCGAAAGAACTAAAATCCGCAAAGAGCAACAAACTGGTAAGAGATGAAACTTCATTTTCATTGATTATTTTTATAGGATGTTGGTAGATACTGGGTGCCTAGAAGTGCAAGAAATTTTACTTATGAAGCACAGAGGAGATGATATTGGTCACGCTTTTGCATTTGGAATTGCTATCTTGTCTTCGTATTTGCATCTTGTTGCAGGAGTTATATCCTCCTGGGAGAAGATCTTCATGTTGCCTCAGTATCTCACCTTGTCCTGGCTACAGCAAGTCGTCCTCTATCTTGTTAGTCACCGTGATTCACAGTATACTAATTGTTGGGTTTTGTGACCCAAATCTGGTCCAAATTTGGTCTAGGACTTCGCGTTTTAGAGTATTGGGCTTGAAGATGTCCAAATAAGGTCTAAAAAGGGAAAATGACGGATTGATGGTGCTGGACGGTTGCTCGACTCCCGTTCGAGCAAGAGGAGCAAAATTGGAACAGTGAATCGTCGCTAGCCAATCGCTGAGCCGTTGCTCGAGCGACAAGCTCTCACCCGATTAAGGCTCAAGTGATGGGCCGCAAATATTTTTCCTTATTTTTCGGTTTTACGCGATTTTTTGACCTAGTTAGTAGTTACCATGTTTTAGGGTTTTGGACGATTCCCCTATAAATAGTGGACTCTTCATTCAGTTTTATAAGCAGTATATTGCATAAATTGTATTCTCTATCTATTGGTTGTCAATAAAGTATTATGTTGATCTGCCAACTCATCTTCTTGCTTGTTTTCTTTTTAATCTTGTTTTTATTTGTGCGATCTATATTTCATATCGCTTCATATCACCTCATTGAATTCCTAACACTAATGGGTACATAATCTTTCAAATTGGTGTTGCATGTATTAATTAATAATAGGAGTACTCTGAGAATTTTACATTTCAGCCTCGAATCTTGATTGTTAGCTGCTCGTACCTAAGTGCTTTTGTCAACAATTTTGAACACTTTAATGAAGAGCAAAATTGGACAATATATGCTGAGAAAACATAAAAAGGAAGAGAGATCAAAATATCCTCATACATTCTCTATTGGGTGGGGTTGTTTGTCTTGTGTTGTTTTTTCTCAAGTTTTGCTATCTTTCTTACTTTAATATTTTATGTTTTCTGTTTCTGAAGTGTGATCATCAGCTAAAACGATGCCACTTAATGCTTCACAGTCGACTCACTCTAGCAACACCCATGCTTCTGTGTCGTCACATCTTCTACTTGTAGTCGCTCCTCGTGCTTCTTAGTATAATTGGAACTGCAAGTGCTCCATTTTTCTCTCCATATAAGGCCATGGTTTGCTACAAAAGCTTCTCTGGGTAAAGCTCGACTTCTCTTTCTAGGGTAGAATATTGAAGTGGTTTATGGGTTCTGTGTCACGACAGTATGATAAGTAATACATTACTGTGAACAAGATTTTAACTTCTTTCTTTTCAGTTCTATATACCACACAAGTACTTAAGGTTACTCCAACCTTGGAATAATTCTCTTCAACAATGTTTGATCTCTAGTGATTAGTGAACCTCTTAGTATGAATCTTTAATTTTGATCGTTTATCAGAGAAATAAGTGTTCTATGTTATCTTTAGAGAAGTTAGTCCGTGTATCAAATGCCCCTACTAGGAGACTAGTAACCTAGCTTAGTGATTTGAATAGAAGAAACTACACAGGTTGTGTTGTTCACCTTGTCGTATGCAGAATTTGATCGTATAGGCACGAAACTTCTTTTTCTTTATTAATATACAAATATAATTTACCTTACCATATTTTGTTGTGCCCAATTGTTTGCTAATGTTAATTGTCTACATGATCACGTTAGGAATGGTGGGGTGTATGCTCATGAAATTCAAGCCTAGCAATTCCAGCTAATTTGGCGAAGGAGTACAATAATTAATAGATCACATGATTCACAACAACGAATAATATATATAGTTAAGGTTTGGTGGAGATTAAAATCAAAATTTTAGTATATTTTAATAAAAGCTGATAAAATATATAGTTAAAAAGTTGTAAGTTTCATAAAATATATGTTTAAAAGTAATTGTTGTAATTAATTTATATTAAAATCATAATATATTTAGGAAAATGACAATGGCTTTGTCTTTGCTTCAAGAATTAAGGAGTCTCATTGCTAAAGGGATCATTTTTCTAAGAAACTCCTTGAGGTTTGAGAAATTGGCACAAGGGACACGGTTTTTTTTTTTCTTTTTGACAAACTTAACATTCTTAATTACAATTCATCTTTCTATACAAAACACGAAATGAACAAAGATAAAGAAAAAACCCTGTACAAATTACTGGAGCACGTGGTAGCTTTCAAAATCAGATTCACAGCTATTTTGTTCATAGAACATCGAACAAACATATTCTACATCAAAAATTTCATGACAAATTAAGATATTTTTTTAATTTCAATAACGGTGTGACTATCACGTATCACCAACCAACAATCCCATAATGGTTCCTAATTACAAGCACACTTTGTTGTCAAATTTTTAAATTTGATTTGTAAATTTTTTTTTATAATCGTACTAGACCTTTGAAGAACGAGTTTTCTAAACTTAAATGTGAGCAAATAACCAGTTTTTCAAAAATTGGGGGGGTTCATCTTGAAATTAAGACTATTCCACCATGTTTCGTTCCTCAAGGATATTTAATTATATTAATATAATTACCAACTCCTCTACGGTTAATATCACATCTAGTTAGAACCAAATTCGTTGATTATCACTACAATTTCTTTGATTCAGCCATTGACAAAGTGTTAACTGTACATTTAGAAACCGGAGAGTTCCTGATTTCTCTCCAAGAAAAGGAGAGCACTCATTTGTAAACTGTAAATATCATTATCATCTAAGAGATCCAAATTCCAAGGTCCCAATTCCTCGCCGGAGCCACCTCCAATCACCGACGTCGATGGGTGTAGCCACCACTGCCGCCGTCGCCGCTGCAGCGGATGGCGACTCGGAATCAGCCACTCTGTTAATCCCCAAATCATCCTCCACCAACCCCCAAAAGATCCCTAAAGACAATTTCAACATGGCCTACATAATCTACTTCACATTGGGCGCAGGTTACCTTCTTCCCTGGAACGCATTCATCACAGCCGTTGATTACTTCAGCTACCTCTATCCCGATGTCTCCGTTGACCGCGTGTTCGGCATAGTGTATATGCTGATAGGGCTTACGAGCTTGCTTTTCATTGTGTCGTTTGCTCACAAATCGAATTCTTTTGTGAGAATTAATGTGGGAATGGTGTTATTTGTGATAGCGCTCTTGGTGGTGCCTTTGATGGATGTTTGGTACATAAAGGGAAGAGTTGGAGTGTATGGTGGATACTATATGACGGTGACATTAGTGGGTCTGTGTGGGGTTGCTGATGGATTGGTGCAAGGAGGTGTCGTTGGGAATGCTGGGGAGTTGCCTGAGAGGTACATGCAGGCTGTGGTAGCTGGCACCGCTGCTTCTGGTAAATTTTATGGTTTTTTTGGGTATTTTTGGAGATCATTTTTCTTGTCCATAGCTTTTTGGTTTTGTGTGGTTGCTTTAGTTGCGGATTTTTTGAATTGATTTTAATCAGTAATATGAAAAAGCTCGGAATTTTTGCCTCCAAATGTTTGTCTATTATCTACTCTTGCAATTTTCATTTTTGTGCAAATAGTGTTTTTCCCATTAGCCACAGGGTGTTGACTAGTCTGGCGAATTGGTTTTCGTAGCTTTTGGTACTGACAATTTTGTGGGATTTGAGTAAAGATTTAAAAAGATAAAATCTGCAGAATAGTTGGTTGTTAGATGCGGACATTCCTTCGCAGATAATTTTAGGTTTACTCAACTAAGATGGTCAGCTTTTTCTTCTCAAGCAGGTGAAGTGAATAACTTAATGTTCTGTCATTGATGTATCATTAAGTATTTAAGTTGCATTTATGAAGGGTTGAAAGATCTTGGAATCTATAGATTGGTTGTGGATAGAAGCCCTGCATGTACTATATTTTGACGTCGAAACTATCAATCAATTTTGTTGAGGCATTACTAATTAGTGCCAAAAGAATGTGTTACCCTACTCTACAAACAAGGAATTGAATCCATATTTCATATTTGCATCCACTGGCCGTGTCTTTACTTCTCATACCAGTTGTTGATATATAATGATCCTTGTGCTGTGCTAACTCTATCAGAAAATTTAGCAACATTAGATGAAGTGTGATTTTTCTTTTACTGATTCTTCTGCTCTTAGGCGCTGCTACTTGTTAGTTGGGATTTAATTTTGATATTTGAAGGATCAGATCTGATCAACTTCATCCATAGTTTATAATCAATTATCTTTCAAGAAGTGAGATAATTTGGCTTTTGTTTTTGGACTGCAGGTGTCCTTGTGTCAGTTTTACGGGTTCTAACCAAAGCTATATATCCTCAAGATGCTCGTGGACTCAGACAAAGTGCCAATCTTTATTTTATTGTCAGCATTGTGGTGATGTTATTAAACGTCATTTTTTACAATGTGGCACATAGACTTCCTGTGATCAAGTACTATAATAATCTAAAAACTCAGGCTGTCAATGAGGAGAAGGAAGAGAAAGGTGACCTAACCGGAAAGCTATGGAGATCAACCTTATGGGGCGTCGTTGGAACAGTAAAATGGTATGGCTGCGGAATCATGATTATCTATGTCGTGACATTGAGTATTTTTCCTGGATCTGTTACAGAGGATGTGAGCTCTGAGATTCTCAAGGACTGGTACCCGATCATTCTGGTTGCGGGCTATAATGTCTTTGATCTGATCGGTAAGTCTTTGACTCCCTTATATCTCGTAGAAAATGGAAAAGTAGCAATAGGTGCCTCCTTTGCAAGGTTGTTATTTCTTCCCCTGTTCTACGGTTGCTTGCACGGGCCTGAAATCTTCAGAACAGAAATTCCAGTTACAGTGTTGACCTGTCTTCTGGGGCTTACAAACGGGTACTTTACATGTGTATTAATGATTTTGACTCCCAAAACTGTTCAGTTGCAACATGCAGAGACTGCAGGGATTGTGCTTGTTTTGTATTTAGTGGTTGGTCTGGCAATTGGTTCTGTTTTATCTTGGTTTTGGGTCATATAGTTCATTGATAGCATCTTTGGTGGGGATGATAAGTCTTGTAATGGACTATAATAAGAAAGTAAACGGCCCATAGACTGTCTCATGCTATCCAAACCGAACATGCATGGAGTATTTTCGAGGCATCAAGTCCATTTGCTTGGCTTCAAACATCCATCCATATTGTCTGGTTGGTTTGTACTTTTTCTTAACTGAAGCATTATGTTGTAAGTTGTAACCATGATCCTTGAAACAGTTTGAAAACTGTATAATGTTAGCTATAGTGTATTCTGTCCTTCATTTTCTTAATATTCAAATATTGAAGTGTTTCATCATTTATATTATTCCTCTGGGTTACCTCAATTAGCTCCTTGAACTGTTGAACAAATGGCTGTAGGCTTATGATTTCACTATATGTAGTCCGAGTTTGAGCCAAGACAGGACCCAGTTGGACACTAGGGTTTTTTAGTATGCCATGTCATTTTATATATTAACAGATTCTACTCCCTTCTTTACACACTCTTGCTCCAATCCCTAATCTTCGTTCCTGCCTTGCAACTTGAGAGTGAGTTGACCTACATTAGTATTGTAGTACTAGGATCATCAGATACTTGTCGCGTCCTTAAGCATTTGATCTATGTTACATTTATTCGGATATGGAGGCACCAAGGCCTATGGACATCTGTCACGTGTTTGGTTTGTCAGATATGAAGGGATACGGCTAGCTAAGGACGACCAATCGACTAGTCACATAGCGGTCGAGCATGACCGATCGAGGAACGGTCAATGACTGATCATATTTCTGGTCGTTGACCAACTATTTAGCTCCTCTCTAACCAGCTTCAGAGGCTGGTCAAATGACTAGCATTTACATTTGTGGCCGAGCCGCCGGGTACCCACCCTACCAGGCCATTTAGTCTTGGTATGCGAGTAGTATGATTGGCTACCTATTTTATTGGTCGACCCTAGCAAATATTTGTTCAAAAAAAAATAAAAATTTAAACCCAACAAGCAGAGAATACCCAATCCAAAATCAAATCAAAAACATTTGTTCCCCCAGTTTTTCTCGCTTCATCTCTCATTGAAAACCCACACAGATTATAAACTAACAAGTACATCTCTCAATTATAACTTGCAATCAAAGCATCACTTTGGAGTAACACGTTCGCTTGTTATTCTTGTAAACAGAAACATTTTCTTCAAATTTTTCCTTGTTCTTGATTTTTTATTTTTTAATTGATTTTGATATTTTTACTTACTTGGTGACGACTCTAAGCCCTTGTTTAGTGTAAAATCTAAGTTAAAATCAACAGTTAATTTTAATTACATATTTTATGAGATTCACAACTTTTTAAACAAACATTTTATCAATTCTTATAAAAATCTGATTTTAATCCCCGTAGGTTAATTGCTAAGTCAAGTTTATGTTATACTTTTATCTTTTACCTATTTTTTAAATTGTCTTTAAAATCTGTTGAAAGTTCTTTTTTATTTTCAATCGTCTCCATTATCAGACATTATATTTTAGTTGAAGATTCATTGAAATGATCCTAATATTTGTAGGTTGTTTAGTTTCTTTTCAACGATATATTTTGTGTCCGACATTATATCTTAGTCGAAAACTTACTTTACTTTAATTTATAAATTTATTGCGCATATAG
This sequence comes from Fraxinus ornus, assembly GCA_903798235.1. Taxonomy (NCBI): domain Eukaryota; kingdom Viridiplantae; phylum Streptophyta; class Magnoliopsida; order Lamiales; family Oleaceae; genus Fraxinus; species Fraxinus ornus. The sequence goes on from CAIGRF010241226.1 coordinate 72,143, forward strand.
CACCTAACTATCGTTGGATTTCTAATTAGAGTGCTGCTACTCGAACATGAGCTTTTCACAGGGGCTTTGACTGGGGTTAAGGTAGATGCACTCAGCCCCTATCAAAGAGCCCTCATATAAGAAGATTAAATTCATGTTTGGTACATACTAAAATTTTCATTTTCATTTTTCTACTCATTTTCGACCATACATTTTTCAATAAAATAATATTTTCCATCACATTAATAACTTTTCATTGTTTTTCAACCATACATTCTCCATCAATCTAATAATTCAGAATACATTCTTCTAAAATAATGTGGCTCAAACACACCATAATACTTTTAATTATTATAGGGTCTTCTACTTTTTAAAAATTATAATTTCATTATTTTTCGAACAGAAGAAACATTAGTATTATAACCTATTAAATTTATATATATGTCACTCCTCTATTAAAAGAGCCATATCATTTTCATTCTTTTACTCATTTTCAACCACACATTCTTCAATAAAATAATATTTTCCATCACATCAGTAATTTTTCCTTCTTTTTCAACCACACATTCTCCATCAATCTACTAATCCAGAATACATTCTTTCAAAATAATGTGGCTCAAACACACCCTAATACTTTTAATTATTATAGGGTCTTCTACTTTTTAAAAATTATAATTTCATGATTTTTCGAACAGTAGAAACATTAGTATTATAACCTATTAAATTTATATATATGTAATTAACAAAAGAATTATATGGACAACCCTTTATCATTTTGAGTAAAATAACGTTAATTTTTATGGTAGTCTGGTCAGAATTAAAACTTATGTTTTAAACTCATTAAAGAATAATTTTTTAGTGACAAAATCTATGTTGTCACTATTGTGAGGTTGAAACTTCCATGTTCAAACAAAATAGAGAATATATTTGGTCCAAAAAAGATTGTGCACTATTCTCCAATCCACTTTATATTTGGCACAAAATTTTCCAACAATGAAGAATTGAAAAGTACGAGAAAAAGGAACCAATTATCATTGATATATTGATGAAGTAAAATGTTAAGTGCACATAATCCTCAAGTGGGGTGGGGCCCACATAGGGTTATGGACGCCTCTATGTACATGTGTTTACACACCAAACAAAGTCCATTAATGAAAGATGTCATAGACTTCATATAAACCTTAAAACATATTTCAAAATTTCTGAAAATAGATTGTTATTATTGATACTTTGCGTGCTTTCACGCATCCATTTTGTGAAGGAAAAAAAAAACTTGTATTCAACTCTACTTCAACTCTCAAATACTTTGCTCCGGCCAAGACTTGTCAAGTTAAAAAATTATTCATAAATATTAGATAATAAATTCATTTAAATGTAATCGCATCACAACCTAGACTTAAGAGCTAGGTCGATCTCTACCTTTTTGGCCCATGTTTGGTTCAGTTGAAAATCTTATTTTTAGTATATTTTGATAAAAATTGTAAATTTTATTAAATATATAATTAAAAATAAGTTTAAAGAAGAACAAATTTCAGAAAATAGGGGCCAAACAAGGGATTAATTCCAAAGATAAGCGTCATCCACATCTTAAGTACAAATACTTCAGCTTCATCATCCAATATACTGTACATTATTCTTGCTTCGGGGGTGAGATAATTAATGTAGGGTCAAGATATATACTACCATCACCAAAAACGAACACAAGCATCACCAAAACAACAAGAAGACTATGATTTTCGTTCAGAGATCCCAAATATTCATGTGATTCTAAATGCTATGCTACTCATTCATTAATGGCGTGTTCGACCGTGCTTAAAATCTAAGTAAAATTGAAAATATAGTCGTTATTGAGTCTCACTCGTCTAATAAAAGTCAACAATAATAGCTAATTTTTCAATTTTAATCCGATTTTAATCTTTACCGAACACGCCCTAAGTATCGTTAAGGATTACGTTCAAACCTACTAACAAAATCCAGAAAATACAACAAGGTTCATATTATAGTAAGGTTCACATGTGGAAAAACAAAATTGAAGACCAATATCCTTCTCTATCAACCACTAAAATTAGAGAACTGAAGTTATCGTTCACAGTAAGCACCGCAAACCTCCTCCTTTGCAAAGATTCTTTAGAGTAAAAGAAGAAAAGAATTAGAAGATGACAATCATAAAGAAAGAGAGTTTGAGAGTTTTTCCATGTGTATAGAATGACCCTCTATCTACTTTTAAATAGAACAATTTGGAAGGCTGATCCGAGGGCTGGAAATAACAATTAATCTATATGTACAGAATAGTGTTTCACAGAAGTTTTATCAATACACACAAGGGTGGGGCCCACTGGAATAAAAAATGAAAAAAAAA
>CAIGRF010241237.1:0-21520 GCA_903798235.1 Fraxinus ornus
TATGCTCAGGAAATTCAAATGTTGTATTGATTCAAAAACTTGTAATGAAATTATGAATTTTTAGGCAATTCCAAAATTTGTTCACAAAGTGTCATTTTCAATTTTGTCGGTCAATTACCATATATAACCTTAAAAAAAGGTCTACGGTAACGTTGGAAAAATGCTGCAAAAGGTCTATCGCAATGTTGAAAAAACGCTGCAAAAGGGTCTACCGCAACGTTGAAAAAACGCTACAAAAGGGTCTACTACAACGTTGAGAAAATGCTGTAAAAGACTTTTTCGCAACGGTGAATAAACGCTGCAAAAAGTCTTCCCTCAACGGCAATACCGACCTCCGCAATACTTGAAAAAAGTTGTAAAAAGTCTTTTGCAGCATTTTTTGGCCGTTGTAATAGCTCTTTTTTGGTGTAGTTGTTCCCATATCTGTAGAGTTATAATCTGAATATACTGTCTCAAGTTTTATCAAATCTTGAGATATTAAATCTCTAATAAAATGTGGCCTAACATCAATATATTTAGTGCATTAATGAAACACAGGATTCTTAGACAAATGAATAACAGATTGACTATTAGAGTATACTATCACTTTAAACACCTAGATTTTTAAGTAAACCTCCAAATCAAAAAGCTTTTTTGATAGCTTTCGTGAAAGCAATATACTCAGATTCAGCGGTGTTAAAGTAACTATATGTTGGAGTTGATATACTCAGATTCAGCGGTGATAAAGTAACTATATGTTGGAGTTGAGACTTGTAACTCACACAAGAATCCCACAAAGTAAACACATAAGAGGAACTATATTTCCTATTATCTCTATTACCACTATAGTTAGCATATGTGAAACCTTTAAGTTTCACACCTTCATTTGTAAATTTATCGACTAAACCCGCATCAAAAGTACCCTTCAAGTACCTAAGTAGCCACTTTGACGCTTCCCAATGTTTAGGATCAGGATTAGACATGTACCTACTTAACATACTCACAGTTAAAACCAAATCAGGTCTAGTACAGACCATAAGGTACATAACGAAACCAATAACATTTGAATAACGAATATTATTCATAAATTCTCTTTCTTCATCATTAGTGGGTGATTATTCTTCTAACAAAGTAAAATGGCTTCCAAGAAGCACATAAGCAGATTTGCAATCAAGCGTGTCAAATTTCTTCAAAAATTTAAGCATGTAAGGAGTTTGATGCACATACAAGCAATAATTAGACATATTCATGTTAATCTCTGTATCAAGGATTTTCCTAGCATGTCCTAGGTCTTTTATGTCAAATTATTTCCCTAACTCCATTTTAATCTTGTTTACCACATTCATGTTAGCTCAAATTAACAACATATTGTCCATATAAAGTAACAAATACACACTCNTTTCGCAACGGTGAATAAACGCTGCAAAAAGTCATCCCTCAACGGCAATACCGACCTCCGCAATACTTGAAAAAAGTTGTAAAAAGTCTTTTGCAGCATTTTTTGGCCGTTGTAATAGCTCTTTTTTGGTGTAGTTGTTCCCATATCTGTAGAGTTATAATCTGAATATACTGTCTCAAGTTTTATCAAATCTTGAGATATTAAATCTCTAATAAAATGTGGCCTAACATCAATATATTTAGTGCATTAATGAAACACAGGATTCTTAGACAAATGAATAACAGATTGACTATTAGAGTATACTATCACTTTAAACACCTAGATTTTTAAGTAAACCTCCAAATCAAAAAACTTTTTTGATAGCTTTCGTGAAAGCAATATACTCAGATTCAGCGGTGTTAAAGTAACTATATGTTGGAGTTGATATACTCAGATTCAGCGGTGATAAAGTAACTATATGTTGGAGTTGAGACTTGTAACTCACACAAGAATCCCACAAAGTAAACACATAAGAGGAACTATATTTCCTATTATCTCTATTACCACTATAGTTAGCATATGTGAAACCTTTAAGTTTCACACCTTCATTTGTAAATTTATCGACTAAACCCGCATCAAAAGTACCCTTCAAGTACCTAAGTAGCCACTTTGACGCTTCCCAATGTTTAGGATCAGGATTAGACATGTACCTACTTAACATACTCACAGTTAAAACCAAATCAGGTCTAGTACAGACCATAAGGTACATAACAAAGCCAATAACATTTGAATAACGAATATTATTCATAAATTCTCTTTCTTCATCATTAGTGGGTGATTATTCTTCTAACAAAGTAAAATGGCTTCCAAGAAGCACATAAGCAGATTTGCAATCAAGCGTGTCAAATTTCTTAAAAAATTTAAGCATTTAAGGAGTTTGATGCACATACAAGCAATAATTAGACATATTCATGTTAATCTCTGTATCAAGGATTTTCCTAGCATGTCTTAGGTCTTTTATGTCAAATTATTTCCCTAACTCCATTTTAATCTTGTTTACCACATTCATGTTAGCTCAAATTAACAACATATTGTCCATATAAAGTAACAAATACACACTCTTTATTAGTGCTGAGGTGCAGGTAATTCAAGCAATGATCAAACTCACTCCTTTTGAAACCAATAGACAACACATAAGAATCAAACTTTTTATACCACTGACGTGGGGACTATTTTAGCCCATAAAGAATTTTTTTTTTTTTTTAAAAGCACACATAGTTAGGTATTGACTTACTTTCAAAACCTTTAGATTGATTCATAAAAATCTTTTTATCAAGGTCACCATGCAAAAAAGCAATGTTGACATCAAATTGTTTAAATTCCCAGTCATAGTAAACAAGAAAAGCAAGTATGGCCATAATAGTGGTATACTTAACAACTGGCAAAAGATCTCATTATAATCTACCCCTTCCTTTTGCATATACCCTTTGGCTATTAACCTAACCTTATATCTCATGGGTTCACTCTCAGTGGTTTCCTTCTTAATTTTATAAACCTATTTGTATCCTACTACGGATTTATCCTTAGGTCTAAAAAGTAAATCCCAAGTTTCAGTATTGGCAAGAGAACTCATCTCTGGTACTTAAGCACTCCTCACTTTTTTCACTCCTCATAGGTTTTGGCTCCTTATCAATTAGTTATTGATAATTAGTATAGGCTATGGTGTAGTCAGATATCCTTTGGGGTTCACTATGTGGTCTCATCTCTCTGTCTTTTGCTAATTGATAATTAATTAGAGGGTTTTGGTCGATATGGTTGTCCTCAACAACTTCCTCATCACATTTTAACTCTATATTCTTGGTGGGCACTTACTCCACCTCGGAACTCTTCCATGATAGTTTCTTACTGCTCCTTACTCTTTTTGCAAGGCATTTCAGACTTATTAAATTTAACATTGCAACCTATAACTCTAGGTTCTAGATTTCCCTCACATTGATGAAAGAAAGCAGCAAAGTCAAAGGTCCTAAGCATAGAATAATCAACACATTTATTGTACCAAATCTTGTACGAAGTATCCCATTCAAAGTAGCAAAAGAAGTCATATTAGTAAGATAAAACGCAGTCATAACAGCTTCAAACTAAAAAGACTTAGGCACACCAGAACTTAACATCATACATCTAATTTTATCAAGCAAATTTCGATTCATCCTTTCAGTAACCCCCTTTTGCTAGAGAGTGTAAAGTACAATCCTATGTCTAGTGATATCAGATTCATTGCACAAATTATCAAATTCAACATTGTAAAACTCGAGACCATTACTAGTATGCAAATATTTCACTTTCTTACCTGTCTGATTCTCCACCTTAGCTTTTCAATTTTTAAAATTCACGAAAGTCTCAGATTTATCTTTATGCAAATAAACCAACACACATCTGGAAAAATCATCAATAATAGATAGAAAATATTTGTTGCCACCAAAAGTGGATACTCCTCAAACCCTACAAATCAGTATGAATGTATTCTAAAACTCTAGATGTCTTGTGTGTACTAGAAATAAATGACATCCTACGATGTTTACCAATCATACAATGATCGAAAAATAGCATGTCAAACACCTGATCCTTACCGAACACACCTTTATCTTTAAGAAACTCAAGTCTCTTAACACTAATGTGAGCTAACGTATTGTGCCACTTCTATGTGTGATCAATGTCAGTGATAGTGGAATTAAACCACCTATCACTTCAGCATGCGTGATGTAAATGCCATTGTTCCGAGTAGCCTTAAAGGTTCTAAAAGCTCCCTTAAACATTTTTAACATTCCATCACTAAATACAAAAGTGAAACCTGTACGCTCCAACTCTCCCACATAAATTAGATTCCTATCCATATGTAGAATATACTTAACTTCTTTTAGTGTGTACACAAAACCACTGTCAAATGTAACGGTTACACTACCCGCGCCAATGATCATATATGTGATTCTACCCATGCTACTACATGTCCATGATCAGACTCGTGCAAATGATCAAAACATAATTTATTTGATGTAATATGAAAAGAAGCACCGAAGTCAAGAATCCACTCATGTATATGACAGTTCATAGACATGTTAATTTCAGTTGGTTCAGTATCTAAGAGCATATAGCGTTTAATGGGTTCATCTCTCTAGAGAACAATGTTTGCCCCCACCAAGTTCACCACCCCTTTAATCTCTCAACTTATTTTTATCTTTTCGGCAGTCATTTATGAAATGTCCTAGTTTCCCATAACCGTAACATTTCCTCCCCTTAGCCAACTTAGATCTACCTCTCCACGTTTTCTTACCACCATTGTTTTACACCTCTCTACCCTTAAATTGAGCTCTACACTTCATTTAGTGAATCCCTCGTGCAATCTCTCGTTTCTTTCAACTTTCATTTCACTCTCCTTAGCCTTTAAGAAAACAATGACTATATCGGATGTAAAGGTCTCCCTCCCATATTTGATTGCATTCTTGACATTCTTATAATTATGAGGAATAAGATTAAAAAGAATAATAACTTTATAATCAGAAACCTTTTCACCACAATTTGTAATATCTTGAACCAATTTGTTGAAAACGTCAAGATTGTCATCTAGATTTTTTGATGGATCAATTTTGAAATAAAAAAAAAATATTCCAAAGTATGAAAAGTCCGTTGGTCATGGATTGAGTCAAATAAGGATCCTTAACCTTTTTTCAAAGTTTTTCGACAATGTCATATTTACCAACTTTTCACAAAACAATATCAGATAAGTGCAAAATAATAGAGGTATAAGTAAGTTCATCAAACTCATTTTTTTTTTATCCTCAATCATATTTGCAGCAAAAGAATTATCAATGGCTTTTGAAACTTTTTGTTGTTCTAAAATCCATTTCATCTTGTATTGCCAAATATAAAAATTACATTTACCATTAAAGACACCCAAGTCAAAATAGTGAGCAGATATCTTGACAAATAAGACACGTAGCATGTAAGCAGCATTCAAAGAGACAACCACACAGAATTCCTATAGGTCGTAGTTATACACTGGTCTAAATTTTTTGGAATTTCGTAAGATTCTAACCTTAGTCTCAAGGGAATTTTTGGGTGAGTAAGGTCAAAGGTAATAATTCTAACCACCAATAACTTAGCAACAATATGAAAATTAAACAACAATCAATATAGTCACAAAAATGATAATATCACAATTTAGGCAAATAGTCCTAAGATACTAGAATCGAGCAAAGTCGCAATCATATTGGTCACCCTATACGATTGCATTCTATTACAGTAATTTAAAGGGTTTCGGCCAATTACTAGAGTGGACATATCTGTGGTTCGTAACAATGAGAGATATGAATTTGATGAAAGATTCAAGTCCTTATTGGAAAATCATGAGACCAACGCTTCAATTGCACAAAATACACACGTACAAACATAGCAATTCGATATCTAGTCGATAGAATCGAACAATCAGCAATCAATCGAGCCACCGGAAGCTTTGATGCCAGGTTGTGAAGTTAAGTACAACCTTCAATTGATCAAACAAATACTAAAGTGAGTTCCAAATCAATTAATAATAATGAAATCAAAATGCTGTGAACTAATATAAACACTTCCCCTAACAATATCACAAAGATTAACATCAAAATGGATTGGACATAGCTCAAATTAATAACTAATAATAGACAAAGCAGCTCCACAAGAAGGAACCAAGAAATGGAAAAAAGGCCGAAAAGCATGGGAAAAACCGAGCAAAACAGGGCGAAGCTGGTAGCCAAGATGCCGGCCGAAGTGAGGCAGTAGAGTCTCACAAAGAAACAACACAAAGACGACAGCAAGGGTCACACAGAGAAGCATCCGAAAATCTCACCAAGGAAGGGGGCTAAGGGCACAACCGTGTATATGTATATCATGTGTATTCATAGCACAAAAGGGGCCAAGTCAACTAAGTGGGTCGAGCATTGAACGCAATACTCGGTTAAATGTTTTTTTTTTTTTTTTTGTGCGTTATGAGTTGTGTGTTTTGGATCGATTATTTTAAATAGTCTCAATAATAGATTCCAAATGAACCATATAATTTTAACTCGATCCGATGAGTCATCATCGCCATTTGGTATCAAAATATCTAACAGTTGAAAAGTTGAAAGTTGTGAGTCAACTGAAATGTGTTGTTAAAATTAATTGTTGACTTTGATTTATATTTTAATAATTTTTCTAACTAAACCAAACAGGGACCTAGTCTACATGGCGATATTTGTACACATCTAATGCACGTAAACTATTTTTATTCTTTTTAATCTTCAATCAATGGGGTACAAATGTGAAATGGATTTACGAATTTTCATTTTAATACGTAGCGTGCATGAAATACATATATCAGTGGCAAATTCTGGAAATTTTCTTTCATAAAATAAGTAATAAAAAAAAACGAATTGTGAAATACACTAGATTTTTTTTCCTTCTATATTTAAGTAAGAAATATGCTCAGACAAAATGGAGACACATATCAGTTTTATGAGTTAATTATTTTCTGGTTGGTACAATAGACTTCTAAATACAGGCCTACAATGGTAATATTAATTCCTTGCAGTTAATATAGCCAATTGAACTGGACATTAAAACTATAAAATATGAGTAATTAATTAATTTCAAGTTCGTTTTTAATAAACCGGCACGATTAACTTCAAACCCATCGAATAAGTGGCTTTATAATGAAAAAAAAGTTTGAAAAAAATAAATGCTCCATTGGAAAAAAAATAAATATGTCTTGCTTATTGTGACATAAATAAATTAGTACAAGAATAAGTCCGACTGCTTGTAATTAAAGAAACAGCTCCATACATTATGGACGTGTTCGGTAGAGATTAAAATCAGATTAAAATTGAAAAACTAGTCGTTATTGTTGACTTTTATTANGATTAAAATCGGATTAAAATTGAAAAATTAGTCGTTATTGTTGATTTTTATTAGACAATTGAGACTCAATAACGGTCATATTTTCAATTTTAATTGAATTTTAAGCTGTACCGAACATGATCATAATTATTCACTGAAATGCTCTCTATATTTAGAGAGGCATTGGGGCTCTCCAGACCAATAACTTCTACAATGAGACAATATATTTTAATTACACTGTTAAATAAAGGTTGCTGTCACACTATGACATATTTAATACTCTACAGGTAAAAAAAAAAAAAAAGGAATTAGGGTTGATTACACTGAATTTATTATTATTATTTTTTCCATGTGAATTAATATTGGAACATGGGTAGTTAAAGTTTATACGAAAATATTGAATTAGTTAACTTGAATACACGGCTATCAATAAAAGCATGACAAGTACTTTTATGTAGACATATATTCGTTTACATTAAATTATATATATAGAATCACTTCACGTGCGGATTAAAATAAATATGGCTGATACTTAAGTTTGTTCTTGTCATGTATTGAAAAATTAAGCCTTGACCGTCCATATATATCCAAGAAAAGAATCCAATTTTATAATAGTGTTCACTCAAGCTATTTCCAAGACAATGCATAGTCGATCAAGTTTACTTTTATAATGATCAAGCGAAAAATAAACCAAGAGATTGATCTCGATCACATGATATTTTTAATGTACACCTGTATCACATGTTAAGATTTGAATTTTCATCTTAAACAGTCAACCTTATTAAGAGGTGTAGCACAAAACCTTATAAATTGATCTATATTTTCATCTTTATTCGATGTGAGATTCGATCCCTTAACATGCCCCCCACAAGATGGTAGCTCGTTTGAGCAGGTTAATCTTGAAATTCGCGTGCTCAAATTTTTTGAGTCTTAATCGGATCGAATTGCTCGTTGGAGCATGACGGACTCTGATACTATATTAAGATTTGAGATTTCATTTTAAAATGTCAACCTTATTAAGAGGAGTAGTCCAAACCCTTATAAATTAGTATATGTTTTCATCTTTATTCGATGTGGGATTCTATCCCTTAACATGCCTCCGCAAGATGGTGGCTCGTTTGAGCAGACCAATCTTGAAATCCGTACGCTCATTTTTTGAGTCTTAATCGGATCGAATTGCTCGTTAGAGTTTAATGGGCTCTGATACCATGTTAAGATTTGAGTTTACATCTTAAGAGGTCAACATTATTAAGAGAAGTAGCACAAACCCTTATAAATTATCTATGTTTTCATCTTTATTCGATGTTGAATTCTATCCCTTATTATCACATGCATTAATTTCAAAAATCAAAACGCTAGATTTTAACAATCAACAAAATTGTATAGCATCCTGTGAGTAATATTTCCTATATCATATACGTATTTCTTAGTATAGGCAATGAATGCTAGTTTGCAAAGAAGATTATCAAGTATTAATTCAATCAGGGAATTTCATGCAATTCATGGTTTGGATGATTTGTAGTTTGAAGTGTCTTGATTTGAGTTGACTATTGTATATGGTTGTGAAATATAATAAAAAAGAAGTCCAAAATTTAGCATTTACTCAAATCACGACCCGATCCTTAATGACTCAATTATGATACCTCCAATGTTGAGTGGACCCATGCACCCATCCCGTTTCTCTCTACCCCATCATTGTCCAAAATATCATGATTTAAATGGTTCGTGGTCTGAAATATTATGATTTGAGTGAACAACCCTACGTGTGTGTTCACTGGGGTAAAATATAATGGAAAATGAAGTTCAAAAATTGGGTCCAGTAAGAAGTGAGCCGTGTTGAAGGTGTAGTAAAGAGCATACACATCCCACCACCACACACACAAATATATACATGTATGCATGTAACATGTATGTTTAGATAGTGGAAATTTAAACATAAGATACCAACCCCATAGACTTCTCTCTCATCAGCAATAAACTCCCATAAATGCTATCGCTGCCTCTCTATACGCTCTGCAATAACTCCTTCATCTTCTCTACCTTTCCCATTTTCTTCTTCCTTCTTCATCCCATCACCATCTACTCTCTCTCTCTCTCTCTCTTAATTTTTATCTGCTTTTTTTTTCTTTCCCTTTCATTTCCATGTCCTTACTATTCTTCTTAAATTCTACTCACGAGAAAAGCGTCCTTAGCAATAAACCTCAAAATTACTCTTCTCAGTTCTAACCAAATTCCACTTTTTCATCAACCCTTTGACCTTAAACCAGATCTGACCTGCTTTGCTTGTCTCTAACCCTAAAACCTGAATAGGGTTTTCTAGGGTTTCTATCCACTTTCAAGAACAGTAAGTCAAAAACACACAAATACATGTTATACTGTTTGTTTATTCTCACTTCAGTTATACAAGACCAAGATTTTCAGTTTTCACCTTGCCGAAGTAATTAAGTTTTATTTTCTGTGATGAATTTGGTATTCTAATATTGCTTTATCCGTTATTTTTTTTTTAATATTTTTTTGGCAGAGAGAAAATAGCAGAGTAAAAGTCCACCGAAATATTCCTGGGCGTTAAATAAAATTCCAGATTGAAAAAATTTCCAGTGTCAAAGGCTTCACACCGTGTCAACTCCGTGTTGGTCTTTTAGTTCTTTAATTGGCATGTAAGGACAGATGAAAAAAAAGTCTTCTTTGAAAAGCCACTAACCAAAATTAAGTAAATTTCAGTATGTTGTTACATGTTACCATCCCGTTTGTTTTATTCAGACACTGCCACAGAATCTATTGACCTCAACGTACCACCTTCCAAAAGCAAAACCAAAAAGCTATTCCTCATTTTAGAAAGAGAGAGAGAAGTTTCTAGGGTTTCTTGGCGAAGATGTGCAGCTTCAAGGGCATAGGAAGAAGTCTCGTGCCGAGAATTTTCAGTCAAATCTGAAAACCTATAAAAAAGGTCAGTGAATTTCGCAAACCTAAAATTACATTGAATGTAAGAATTCAAGATACATATATAGAGTTACCCTTATCATACCCCTTTTTACATTGTTCTTTCTCAAGATTTATACAGAATTCTGATGAACACTATTAGGTTCTAACAAAAATTAATTTCATTTTCAAGTTATTGATGTAAGAAAAAATATTATTTTATTGAAAAATGTATGATCGAAAATGAGTAGAAGATTGAAAATGAAAATTTTAACGTAGATCGAAGCCAAGTGTTTATGAAATACTGTTTGGTGTGAAGAGTCAAATCATTTCAAGATCTGAATAAAAGTAATTCCAGTGAAATCATTCTCGATATAAACGCTAAAGCACCTTTTTTCATACATTACACACACTCTCAAAAGTCTCAAGATCTGAGCCTTAACAGCATTCTTTATTCCCTATGGCATTTCCAGATTCCAAATGGGGGTAATCTTTTTTTTCTTGAGGTATAGTTCCCTTGTGTCAATTGTTGTAATCTATAATTATGTCTATATTATTATATTATTTCTTGGTTAAAATTGCTTCGCTTAATTTTTTTTTTCTCCTTGCAGCTGATTGGAAATTTTTAAGGTTGTAAATTAAGAACATGATGTTTCAGCCAAACATGTTTGATAGCCACCATTCCTTGCTGGACATGAGTCATAAAACACCGGAAAATGAGATGGACCTTATTAAGGATGATGAATTCGAGAGCAAATTGGTGACGGATATAATGGAAGCACCTTCTGGTGATGATGAAGATCCAAATACACGCCCCAAAAAGAAGCGTTATCATCGCCATACCCAGCATCAAATCACAGAAATGGAAGCGTAAGTCAAGTGCCTGGCAGAATTAAATAATTAAGAGACAATAATATATACTTAATGAATTTATTCATTTTTTTAACGAAATATTTTAATTTACAGGTTTTTTAAGGAATGCCCTCACCCGGATGATAAACAAAGGAAAGAGCTTGGTCGTCAATTAGGGTTGGAGCCTTTACAAATTAAATTTTGGTTCCAAAACAAGCGTACTCAAATGAAGGTAAAGTGTTTATCTTCCAGAATTCTTAGGTTTAAAACTTTTACCAATGATTATCACTCTATTAGTACATTGATGCGTTTATATATGGGAAGTACTTTAATTGTGATAGAATTAATAATTTCAGTCTCAACATGAGCGCCATGAGAACACACAGCTGAGGAATGAAAATGACAAGCTTCGTGCAGAGAACATAATGTATAAAGAAGCTCTCAGCACTGCTACTTGTCCCAACTGTGGAGGACCAGCTGCCATTGGCGAGATGTCATTTGATGAGCAGCATTTGAGGATCGAGAATGCTCGCTTAAGGGAAGAGGTAATAAGAGAAGACTGGAGACATTTGTATTTGGAATATTTCTTTGCAATAAGTGTTTAAGGTTCTTGCTTTAATAAGATATACTTGTATAAATTTATAATCAGTTTCGTCAAATTATGTCTATAATAATGATTAAGAAAATAAGTGAGCCATTAGGTGTTTTAATACGTAGTTTCTAACTTATTTACATGCGTATCATCTTTCTAGATTGATAGAATTTCTGGAATTGCTGCAAAGTACGTTGGAAAACCTATGCTTTCTTATGCACATCTTTCTCCTGGATCATCTCGTTCACTTGATCTTGGAACGGGAAATTTTGGGCCGCATACAGGCATGGCAGGTGAGATATATGGTGCAGCTGATCTTCTTAGGTCGGTCTCCGTTCCAACTGAAGCCAACAAGCCCTTAATCATCGAGTTGGCTGTTGCTGCAATGGAGGAATTAATCCAAATGGCCCAAACAGGAGAGCCTTTATGGATACCTAACACGGACAATTCTGCTGAGACTTTAAGTGAAGAGGAATATCTCCGGACTTTCCCTCGTGGGATTGGTCCGAAACCCTTGGAATTGAAATCTGAGGCATCTCGAGAATCTGCTGTTGTGATAATGAATCATATCAGCTTGGTTGAAATTCTGATGGATGTGGTAGGATTTCTTGAATGCATATTTGGACATCAGCATATAATTTTCTGATTCCATTTTAATTAGCACTATTGCTTTCTTTCTGATTACAGAATCAATGGACAAGCGTGTTCTCCAGCGTTGTCTCAAGAGCAATGATTGTTGAAGTTTTATCAACTGGAGTGGCAGGCAACTATAACGGAGCTTTACAAGTGGTATGCATAAAAATCAATTTTCTTGGTGATTGCCATTCTTCACTGACTGACATTTTCTCAGCAACTCTTTTAAATTGTTGATCCTAATGCTATTATCTTTATAGATGACTGCCGAGTTCCAGGTCCCTTCCCCATTGGTTCCAACTCGTGAAAACTATTTTGCAAGATACTGCAAACAACATGGTGATGGTACATGGGCTGTGGTTGATGTTTCTTTGGACAATCTGAGAGCTACCTCTGTATCCCAGTGTAGACGAAGGCCATCCGGTTGTTTGATCCAAGATTTGCCAAACGGTTACTCAAAGGTATAACATATTCTCAAGTTAATATGTCAATTTAAATAAATATAGGCCTATATATTTCTAGCTGTGAATATGCTCAGGTAACATGGGTAGAACATGTTGAGGTGGATGATAGAGCAGTTCACAACATCTACAAACCACTGGTCAATTCTGGTCTCGCATTTGGGGCAAGACGCTGGGTAGCAACATTGGATAGACAATGTGAACGTCTTGCAAGTGTAATGGCGAATAACATTTCGGCAGGAGATGCTGGGGGTACTAACATATTACAATTTTTACTTGAACTAAAATTTTAGTTGACAGGATTTCATTTGCCTATGCTAATATGTATAGCTTTTGGTGCAGTGATATCATCTCCAGAAGGTAGAAAGAGTATGTTGAAGCTGGCAGAAAGAATGGTAATGAGCTTCTGCACTGGTGTCGGTGCTTCAACTGCTCACACATGGACAACAATGTCAGGAAGTGGAGCTGATGATGTTAGGGTTATGACAAGAAAGAGTGTGGACGATCCAGGCAGGCCTCCTGGTATTGTGCTAAGTGCTGCTACTTCATTTTGGCTCCCAGTTTCACCAAAAAGAGTTTTCGATTTTCTTCGTGATGAGAATTCGAGAAATGAGGTATGAAATATTTTTCGTGTCCTGAAACTTAAAATAAGTCAATCTTTGTTCTTAAATTACTTCAGAAGCTACATTGATCAAGTGAAACAGTAAAAATAAATATATTCTTATATCATGCTAATAAACCAAATAATCAACAGACATTACGGATATGACAAAAAAAAAAAAAAAAACACCCTTTTAGAAGAATTAAACAATAGTTTCTCTACTCTTTACAATTTCAGCTGCTTATTTGAGTGTCACAAGGATTCTTGAAGAAATATCTTACCTATAAGGAATTACACAATTTATACTGTATCACAATTGCAGTGGGATATTCTTTCTAATGGGGGCATTGTTCAAGAAATGGCACATATAGCAAACGGCCGTGATCCAGGCAATTCTGTCTCGTTATTGCGTGTCAATGTAAGTTGTTGATTTATATAAGAAGTTTTCCCACAAATGATTGGACTGTTCTTCATGAGCTGTTGAAAATGTAATTTGCAGAGTGCAAATTCCAGCCAAAGCAATATGCTGATACTACAAGAGAGTTGTACTGATTCAACAGGCTCCTATGTTATTTATGCTCCAGTTGATATTGTTGCCATGAATGTGGTCTTAAGTGGTGGTGATCCAGACTATGTTGCCCTCTTACCATCTGGTTTCGCTATACTTCCTGATGGACCTATAAATCTGGCCGGAGGGATTAACCCTGAGGTTGGTGCCGGTGGATCATTACTGACCGTCGCCTTTCAGATATTGGTAGATTCAGTTCCAACAGCTAAACTTTCTCTGGGTTCAGTAGCAACTGTCAATAGCCTAATCAAGTGCACCGTTGAAAGGATCAAGGGTTCTGTGCTGTGCGAAGGTTCATGACCCAAAGGTCTGCTTCCTGGTGAGCTTTTCTTTTTAAACTGATTCTCAGCTTAGACAACTAATGTATTCTCCCTTGAATTAAGTATACACCCATTCTTTACACCTAGTTTGACACCCCCTATGTGTCAAAAAATTGGTCATTGATGGGAAAGTGTTGTTAAAATCAATGTACAAAAATCTGTCAAACTCACACGGGTGTCAAACTAGATTTTGACCTTGATGTACATGTACTATGGTTGTTCTCCCTTATGCCGTCTTCCTCCCTTTAGAGTTTTCCATGCCTGAAAAAACAAAATGTTTATTTAGGAAATAATGCTATTTAGCTGGAGTCCAACAACTATAGGTGGCACTGTGATTGGTTCAATTAAAGGATAGAATTATAAGAACCATTTAAGTGTACTACTCATTTAATTCATTTTGTGTTGTTAGACATCAGTTGTGCTAAATAGTATTAGTCTTATTTATGTGTCAATGTGATAAATTTTAGAAGTATATGCTGCACTCCTAATAAAATGATTTTTGATAAGAAAACTAGTAGACGGATAGACAGACTTGAAAGTTTACATTATCAAATCTGCTTCTGGTTAGTGTTACAACCATCTAGTGAATATTTAGTCAACCACAAACGAAGAGGTTCACATTTCTTCATCAAAATCTTGACGCTGTCATTACATATTATTAATGAAATACAGTTTCTTCATTCTGACATCTTTTTCGAGACTTTTAATGTTGCAGTTTATACTTGAAATGAAGAACAAATGGGAAAGAAGGATTTGTTTACCGTAGGATTTGAGAGAAAGGGAAAGGAGTCAAGAACGCACCTTGCATAATCCTTGCCGGGAAGTGTTAATCATCTTGGATGAAGAAAGCATCTTGAGTTTCACCACTCAGCAAGGTCAATATAGGTTCGGGTATTGACTAAAAATGACTTAGAACTGTATTAAACTCTTTTTTTTTTACCTTTGTTTTGCATCAAAGTTAGGGCTTTGTTTCGTTTAGTAATTATAGTGTCTTTTGGAGAGGTTAAGTTAGCAGACTGGAACCTCAATTTGGCTCCATCTAACAGTGGTTTTCTTTTGAAGTGAACTCATGCTCCAGTATTGTTTAGCTCTTGTTCTCTTGATGTGATATTACAGACTAAAAAATTCCTCAATATTTTAAACGAGTTCACATTCCGCTTTTATTGCCGAAGGCTGAAGTGAAACTGATTGCAAAAAAAGAGGAAATCCTTCTGGAGAAGGTTATACTTGCATTAGTTACCCTGGAAATGTGAAGCAGTTCATGTTAACCTCCTGAGAAACAGAAAAAGTTTAGAGTCAATGCCTTATATTGAACCTCAATTTCTTTAATTTATTCTATTCCAGTATCATATGATCTTTGTTGAATTAATCTGGCTCAAATTGGTTAAGTTGAAGCTTTTAAGTTAAAAAATTTAACGAACAAGTTGTTGAACAATTCTTGAAGAAAATCCTTTGAAGCATCTAATTATCAAAGCCAAAAAATCAAATGTTGTTCCTAAGCCACGATATATATGGATCTATATTATCACTTCTGAAAGTTGTTTTGGCTACAGGATACAACCAAAAGCAGAAATAGCCGCGTCTCCCATGGTGTTTCCACTAATAACTTCATGTTTTTCGGATTTATGCCATTACCATATTATGGTCCAGAAAGTATATCCAATGTCCAAACCGTAAAGAAACAAAAATATGTAAATCACAAGGAATTGAGTGGCAGTGAGAGGATATTGAAACGACCCGTTCTGAATCACCCTAGTAGACCCGACATGTGGCGTGCGCTAATGGTAGATACCAGTTAAGTGCCGGACCCACCACCACGCAACTTTGACCTGATCTGACTATAGCATACTTTTATAAAAAAAATTGACAAAATTTCCCTTGTAATATGAATTAAAATCACCCGAACAATAATGAATTTCTTAAAATCTATACATATAATTTAAAACAGGATACACTAGCACCTCAAAACACAAACTATTCAAAATACAATACTCATAAATCGACATTTACTATTATTTACAAACAAAATTCCCCAAAAGTACTAAAAATACTAAATATGGAGCACGCCCATGATATGAATACATACATTACAAATTAACTTTTTTTACAAAAAAATGCATGTACACCACAAAAATATGCCCTATATGAATTGACAAAATGAGTCATACAACTACTGACAATGCGTAGCTCAACTTAGTGGATCGACAGGTTCCAACGCTGCTCAACTCAGTTGCTATCTCATAAAGAAAATGGTGACAAAATATGTGAGCTTGCAACTTAGTGAGTGGATATTTCGCAAATATGTATACTTTATCCATTTATGTAAACTTTCTGAAAACTCTTATGCTATTACAATTTTTACAAAGTTTGAAATCTGATAATAGTTTTAAGACTAAAGCATAATGGAATTATAAAATTCTTTACTCTTTATTCTTATATGGTAAAACGGATATAAGAAATCTCATATCAGTAAATATGAGTAAAAATATCATTTCACAATATTATAAGCTAAAATCTTTACTATATAAAGTGAATAAACTAAATCATGTACTCTAAACTCTGAAAAGCTGTATAATACTGAAAAATCACACAAAAAATATACTCGAAATAACAATACTCATGTATCAATTAATATCGATATACATGGCAAAGCTATTCAAACATGAAATTCTATAATTTGTAAATCTTAAATTTTGGTCATACGCGCCCAGAGCTGCTCTGAAGGCTATAATCTGATCATACATTATGAAAAAACATTCACAATAGTGCAGAGCTCATAAATCACCACCAGTGTAAAGCGGGTAAAATCACTTGGGTACTTTCCGATGGTGTTAAAAATGATTTTAGACACGTTAATAACATAATAATATAACATGCCAACAAAATTATTTATCTGAACTGAATTTAACTTTAAAAAAAACCTAATTATAAAATCCATTTTATTCTACAAATCATGCTGTCAATTCAACTATAAGAAATAGATAACTTTCTGATCTACTATAAATTTAGTAAATACTTATTTCTGAAAAATAAGTTTTTCCACTCACTTAAGACAAACTACATGGTCGATAAGCTTTTTCAATCTTTTCGTCACCACCTGAAATATGATATAAAAAAATCAATTTAACCACTATCATACTAAGTAGCTCTGAATATATTAACCGAATACTAAAACTTGATTTCTCTATACATGAATGAATTCCCTGAATTTCTTTTAATCAGTGGAGCTCATTCTATTTTCTAATACCTTCTCCAATATTTACTATATCCAACTTACCTTCATCCCAATAAAAGAAATAATCACACCTTCCAATCTAGTGAAAACTAGCAACCAACAATTAAACCAATTTAACTTTCATCTTTTTCCGTAAATTCATGCTTTCATGTAAGTAATTCAATCAACATAACATTTTCACAACTATTTTTACTTAATAATCCAATTAAAAATTCTAGGGTTTGCTCATTTGGTATCACTTACCTTAATTCATGTGAAATTTTATCAATCAATCAACTTGAGTAAGAAATTATACTCCTTCCCTCCAATCAGAAAATTAAACCAATTAGAACCCTAGAAAGTCTAACATCATCGTTCCATAAAAATATTACTTCTTTACCTCTTGAAAAAATGAAGAACTTGAACTCAAGCTTCTAGGAGTTGGCACCTAACTTTTCTCCCTTCTTTTCCCTTTTCTCTCCCTTTTCCCTTTATTTCTTTATTTATTTTCTCCTCTTTCTTCCACCGTTTCCCGCTTTACCGTTTATCTGCTTCTGTGTGTATAGAAATAAGTAAAATTGTTTCAATTAGTGCTAGTTAGTGGAGCACTAAGTCACAATTTGCAAAGGAAGTTCCTCATCTTCCATTTGATATAACATAAAGTCATTTAACTTTTAATAATAGATAAGTACATCTCCAACTTTAAATGATGCCCATCGTAAACCCTCAAGTATTGTTAATTGTAAAATAAATCCCAAGAAAATAATTTATCCATATAAGTCCTTATTCGACTTTGACTTTGACTTTGAAATAAAATCTTGACTTTTGACTAGTATAAAATGGGGTGTAACAATCTTACCACATTAAAAGAATGTCGTCCTCGAAATTCGATTGACAAATGGCTAATCAATGAATAGACGAGGATATTGAACTCGCATCTGATCCTCATTCTCCTAAGTGGCATCTTCAACCGCCCGATTCTTCCAAAGGACCTTGACAAGTGAAATTGTTTGATTTCCCTAAATTTGCACCTTTATGTCTAGAATTCTCATTGGCTCTTCTATATAGGTCTAATTCTCCTTCATTTGAATTGGTTGAGACTCTAGAACATGAAAAACATCTGCAATGTACTTGAGAAAACTTCCAAGGATAGATAATTACATCCCAAATTTAAATTTAATCCAGCTTAAACCCTCAAGTATTGTCAATTGTAAAATAAACCCAAAAAAATAATTTATTCCTTATAAGTCCATATTTGACATTGACTAGTCAAACATTTGACTTTGAAATAAAATCTTGGCTTTTGACTAGTATAAGGGCATAACAATCTTACCCCCTTAAAAAAATTTTGACATCGAAATACGATTGACAAGTGATTAATCAATAAACAAATGAAGATATTGAACACGCATCTTATCATCATTCTCCCATGTAGCATCTTGAACCACCTGATTCTTCCAAAGGACCTTGACAAGTGAAGTTTGTTTGATTTTCCTGAATTTGCACCTTTTTGTTTAGAATTCTTACTAGCTCTTCTATATAGGTCAAATTCTTCTTCAACTGAATTGGTTGAGACTCTAGAACATGAGAAACATCTGCAATGTACTTGCGAAGCATAGAAAAATGGAAAACATCATGAATTCTGGATAATTTAGTTGGCAAATCTAATCGATATGAAACTGGACCAATCTCCTCAGTAGTCTGATAAAGTCCAATATATCGTGGACTCAACTTTCCTTGTTTTCCAAATCTCAACACCACTTTCAAAGGTGATAATTTCAAAAATACTCTATCTCCAACTGCAAATTCAATATCTTTCATGTGCCTATTTGCATAACTTTTATGTTTGTCTTGTGCTACTTTCAACTTTTCTTTGATCAATTTTACATTTTCTGAAACCATTTGAACCAATTTAGGGCTACTAATTTCCTCTCCCCAGCTTTATCCCAACAAATTGGTGTTATGCACTTTCTACTATATAAAGTTTCAAAATGAGCCATTTCTATACTGGATTTGTAATTATTTTTGTAAGCAAACTCCATCAAAGACAAATGATTATCCCAACTTCCTTTGAACTCTAAAAAAACAAGTCATTAACATATCCTCAAGAGTCTGTACGGTCCTTTCTGATTGACCATATATCTGAGGATGAAGAGCTATAATGAAATGTAGTTTAGTATCCATGGCTTCCTACAAACTAGGCCAAAATTTAGATGTAAATCGAGGATATTTATCTGATACAATAGATAATGAAATACCATATGAGCTGACTATTTAATCTACATACAACGTTTCCAACTTATTCAAAGTATAAGTGGCTTTAATCGACAAAAAATTGGCAGTCTTCCCAAACACCATCATGACCACTCTGAGTACGAGGGATACCAGATAAAAAGTCCATAGTAATGTGCTCCCATTTCCATTCTGGAATAGGCAATGGCTGTAAAAGTCTTGCTGCTTTCTGACGAACAAGCTTAACCTGCTAACAGATAAGACATCTGTATACAAAAAATGCTATTCCTCTTTTCATACCTAGCCACTAGTAATGATCTCTCAATATGTGATACATTAGCGTAGGCAGAACTATGTGTCTCTTCAAAAATCTCATTCTTCAATTCTAGAATATCTGGAACACATAATCTATTTCTCATAGCCAACGTGTTCGTGAAAACCCCGCAAGCGTACGGGATCGTTGACAAGTAATAGAATTGATGAGTTGAGAGTATCGTCCCACAGGGAATAAGACTTAATTCTAGTGTATTCGATATATCTAAATTCGCAACAATAATAAGATATGATTGATTTGTATTTAACTACGTTCTAAACTACGAAGGCAATAAAATGGTGGTTTTTAAATCAAGTGTGGATGATTGTATTGGATTTCGAATCCACCTATTGCTATCTATTTCAATTCTTGATTTGTAATCTAGTTCCGTTCGTGCGTTCTTGACAATCGATAAAACTATGATATATAATTTTCTTTTCCAAGACAAATTAAATCTAGCCTAATCACGACCCGAATCTATTCCTAGCCCGAATTCGAATGATTAGAATGCATTAAAGTTCAGATTATCTATATGATTGCACATGTGATAAATATTATTCCTAACATCTATTGCACATATGTTAATTTTGCCGCGTTCTAAACTTATTGTGAGTCTCCCAACACTACAACAAGCAACTAATTATCTAATTGGTGGCCAATCAATTAAATAATTCAATGGGTATGCAAAATTAATAAAAAAACGCAAGAAATAAACTAAACTATTAGTCTTGAATTAAAATAAATAACAAATAGGGTTCATCTTCATCCAATACAAAAATAGATCTATCCTAACATGTTAATATGTAAATTACAAGAAGAATAATGGAAAAATATCCCCCGGATCATGAAATAAATCAAAAGATGTTGATTTTCCCGCCAAGGTTGAATTCTTCAAAATCTTGATGTAATTGATCTTCAATTCCTTACTATGACTTGATCTCCTCTCTCAAAATATAGTAATTAGCATCTTGTTCTTGATGAATTGGAAGAAACTATGGTGTATGAAGAGGTAAGAGAGAGATCTTTTCATGTGTAACCCTCGTTCTCTATTTATAAGAGCCAGAAAATAGGTCAGAATCCCGTCCAATTTGGTTTCCAAAAGAGTTTGAATCGCGAAAAAAAACTAAAGATTCTTCTGCCAAAAAGTCCTGTGTGCGCGCACCGTTATAAGTGTTGCCCGTGCGCTATAGAAACAACTAACTCTCGGGTTGGGGAAAATAAGGCCGTGCGCGCGCGCGTAAGTTTGTCTCTGAACAGTTTTCGGTATTTTGATCATAACTTTCTCTACAAGTATCCGATTGAGCTGATTCAAAATGCGTTAGAACGATAATTCAAAGGGCTACAATTCTTCTTGAAATATGTATTTTCCAATTCGAACATTTACTATCCGAAAAATGGGTCCCAAGTTGAAATTAAAAATCCATAGCATAACTTTTTCGGCTGAAAATTGATTTGTGAAAATACCTCCACTATATTTCGCTCTGTTGACCTCCAAATACATCCAATTGATCCTATACGATCTTCCTTCGTTGTTTTGTGCTCCAAATCAACTAT
>CAIGRF010241303.1:9893-24068 GCA_903798235.1 Fraxinus ornus
ACCAGTCGGGGCGGGTTTTTTTCGCCCCATTCGGGGCGGGGCGGGGCGGGGCGAGTTTTTTTGCCATCTCTAATTGAATCTTCTGCTATTTTTATAGGTGGGGAAGTTGATTAAAAAAAGAAAAATTCATGAAAACGATTTACATGTTAAAAAATCAATCGCAAACTCACCTAAAGTTCAAATGATTATTTCTCAAAAAAATTATTGTATCCCTAATGTGTCAATGATTTTAACTAGAAAAGTTTACCTCAAACATCATGTAAATGACCTTTTTATTTACGGTAATTATATAAGTTTGGGGCGTGCTCTAAACTAATAAAAATATTCAAACAAATTGTGATTTTTTTTGCTTTATTTTTTAACCTCATTTTATACTTGGTAGTTGGTGGTCATTGTATACTTACAGTAACTTTTGCCTTTAATTATACAGTAATAATAATTTCCGGGCAATTGAACACTATTATTATTATTATTTTCTAATTTTCAAATCGGTTCAAACTTTTTTCAATTTTAAACAGAAAAGGGGAATCCCATAATATATATTTTCCCACTAAGTGGTTAATGGGGAACTCATTACACTTTTGCAACAGAGAAAATGATTCAAACAATTATAAATTTACACCATACTTAAGTTGGGATTTATCAACTTGCCCGGACTAATTAACTTGTAAAACAAGATGGGTAACGTGTGAAATTTACTCCGAAATAGAGAGAAAATTATCCACAAATTCATAGAGAAAACACAAATGAAGACGAACTTTCCACTCATTTATTAAAGGATGAAACGATTGTTTATATATACACCCATATGTACAATAATAGACCTAACAACCTGATGTATAAATGACAGTTCAGCAGCTCTAACCACTTTAAACCGAATTTTGGCTAAGTACATAAATACCCTTGCTAATGTTACTCACTCTGCAAGACTCTCCCTTAAGATGGCTGATGGATATTCAGGACACACATCTTGGATAACAATATCTGAAATCTGGCTCTCCCGAAAGCCTTCGTTAGTAAGTCTGCTAGTTGGTTCTGCGTGGACACATGCATAGCCTTTATGTCACTAGTTTGCACTCTTTCCCTCACAAGATGGCATTCTATATGTTTCGTCCTTTCATGAAAGACTGGGTTACTAGTCATGTGTATTGCTGCCTGATTATTACAGAACATAAGAACAACCTTTGGATGATCAACTTCCAGATCAGTCAGCACTTTCTTAAGCCAAATTATCTCACGAACTGCTGCAGCCATGGCTCTATATTTTTCTTCAGCTGATGACCTTGAGATGGTGTGTTGTGTCTTTGAACGCCAAGATATCAAAGAACTTCCAAGAAATGTGCAAAAGCCTGTAACTAACCTTCTGGTATCTGCACAAGTGCTCAATCTGCATCACAAAAACCTTTGAGCTCAAGACTGGAACCTGTAGTGAAAAATAGTCCTAGCCCTGGTGTTCTTTTCACATATCTGAGCACATGGTGTGCTGCCTCTAAATGAGGCTTTCTAGGGAATTCCAGATACTGACTTAGAAGTTTACTGAGAATGACAGATTTGGCCTTGTGATAGTTAAGTACAACAACCTTCCAATTAGCCTCCTATACACACCTGGATCATCAAGTAGCTCCTCCTCATCCTCAGTTAACTTTTGGTTCTGCAACATAGGGCATTTGGCAGGCTTTGATCTTAAGTAACTGGCATCTTCAAGGACTTCCAATGCATTCTTACGTTGACAGACATCAATACCTTTTGAAGAACTTGCCACCTCAAGTTCCGGAAAGTATTTTAGAACCCATAAATCCTTCAACTTGAATTGGCTATCAAGACTCCTTTTAAACTGTTCAATATATGCTAAATTATTCACTCATATGATAATATCATCAACATGAATGAGGAGCACGATATGTGAACTGCTGGTTCTCTTGCTGAAAAGAGAATAATCAGATTGGTAGAACAAATCCTTGAGGAATGATAAAAGATGACATTTTAGTATTCCAGCCTTGAGGCTTGTTTGAGTCTATAGATGGATTTTTTGAGCTTATACACTAATGTCACATCATGCCCCCTGCTACTTATATCCTGGAGGAATTTTCATAAATACCTCTTCTTTAAGGTCCCTTGAAGAAAAATATTGTTGATGTCCAGCTAGTGAAGGTGCCTATTTTTGCTAACTGTTCTGCTAACAGGGCTTTGAGTGAATCTAATTTTGCTACTGGGGAAAATGTTTCCTGGTAATCAAGACCAACTTGTTGAGTAAAGTGATTTTGGTACTGAATTGAGTTTCAGTCATATGATAAAAGGCTTGAATAAGTTGTCTGGTTTGTGATTTGTTTTTCATTAGAAATGTCCAAGTGGACCTGCTATAGTCATCTACTATAATTAAAAAATACTGTAAGCCATCAAGAGATTGAGCTTGATAGAGACCCCAAATATCGTAGTTAATGAGCTCAAAAAATTGACTGAGAACCATACACATTGTTAGGGAAAGGTAAGCGGTGTTGCTTTTCCATATGACAAATATTACAATGTAAGTCAGAACTTGGTACAATTTTAGGTACATACTTGTGTAAAATGGAGACTCTAGAATGATGAACGTATCTTAACATATAGTGCCACAATTCAAAAGGCAAACCAGTGACAACAGTATAGCTTTGGAACATAGTCATTGTTCATGACTTTATTACAACCAATATTTACAAGCACAGAAGAATTTGCATGGGATTGATAAGGTGTAGATTTTGTAGAGCAGGTAGCTTGTGAGAGACTATGGAAGTGGTATAAGTCAGCTCAAGCTTCTCCGCTCCAATCATTGTCCATATAGAGAATATTAAGCAACAATGATAAGAAAAAATGAGTTCGCTGGCAGAAATTAAGTTACATTTGAATGGTGGAATACACAACACATTGGTCAAGGAAAGGGCTTCAGACAACTTCACTGTTCTATGTAGGTCACAAGAGCAGCATCTCCATTAGGAAGTTTAACATTGACATTTATCGCAACAGTAATGATGGTTAAGTGATTAATAGAGCACATCATGTGATCCATGGCACTAGTGTCAATGATCTATTTATCCTCTACGTCTGAAACAGCTAAATAGAAACTATTACCTAAAAAAGTTGAGACATCGACATGATTGGTACTTGTGGTGAAGTGAATTGGATGCCAACAAGTGGGCTAACAACTAGATTGACTTGACTCTGATATGCAGCAATACCAGAATGAAGTGCCAAATTTGAGAACTGAGTTTAAAGCTGTGGTTTCAGTATATTGAGGACATGCTGACATTGCTCTGGTGTGATAGTTAAATTGGAGAACACATTGGACAAGTTTGGAGAGGTATTGAGTCCAGTCACTCGATTAGCACTTGAAGTGGATTCTTTGCCTTTGTCTTTTGCTAACCTATGGCCCGGGGGATATCCATGAAGCTTATAACACTTTCCTTGTCAATGGCCAAGCATACCACAGTAGTTGTACTTAGGTTTGTCCTTCTTGAAACTTGATTGTTATACATAGGTTTTTGGCTACCACCAGAATTCATTGAACCAGCCATCAGCCTACTCACAAGTGCTGTAGCTTTGACATTAGAATAGTAGTCATCTAATCCCATTAAAAACTGCAAAATCTGTTCCTCTTAAATTGTGATTCTGAGGCCTTTAGTTTGACAACTCTTCCTGCAATATTTTCAACCTATTAAAATAGGCACTCATAGAACCATTCTCTTGTGAGATCGAAACAATCAACTTCTTTAATTGGTAAATTCTAGGTCCATTGCCTTTACTATATCTACCCTTTAATTCCAGCTAGATTTGACTTGCTGAATCCTTATGTATAACACTAGGATATAACTCTTTAGGAATTGAATTTATTATCCATGATGAGACAATATGATTACACCTATGCCAAGCCGTATACAGAGGTGAATCTATAGGAGGTTTAGGTATAGAACCATCAACGAAACTTTCCTTATTTTTCACACTCGGTGCCATTTCTGCAGCACAACTCAATGTCAAGTAATTCTCATCAAAATGTACAACCTAAACAATCTGCATACCCATGTTATCTCCATAGTGCATGTAATAAGGATTCGAATGATCTGTTACCTTTCGATAAGTAGCAGCAACAACTGGATCTTCACCGTGATGAGCATTCGGTGAACGAATGTCAATAAAGCCTTCATCTTCAGTTTCTAAGTTGGCAGCCATGAATGGAAGCTCCGATATGCTCTGATATCATGTGAAATTTATTCCAAAACAGAGAGGAAATCATCCACAAATCCAAAGAGAAAACACAGATGAAGATGAACTTTCTACTCATTTATTAAAGGATGAAACAACGGTTTATATATACACCCATTTGTACAATAAGAGACCTAACAACCTGCTGTATAAATGACAGCTTAGAAGCTATAACCACTTTAACCGAATTTTGGCTAAGTACATAAATACCCTTGCTAATGCTACTTACTTTGCAAGATAACGATCAAGGATTATGAAGGGACATAATGAAATTGTAAAATTTATGTCAACAATTGTCATAAATTGCCATTCAGGACTTGCCCCAACCTGAAACGATCCGAGCTCATTCTCTCCCACCCTAAGTTGACAAACACATGACGTGCACTACACTAACTTTGAAAGGGAAGAATTAAAATAGAGATAATTGGGCTTAGTGATACAAAATTGAAATGTGGAGAGAGAGAGAGAGAGAGAGAGAGAGAGAGAGAGAGAGAGTTGAAAACTCAACTATTATATTTCATTTACATTGATAAAACCGTAATTTTTAATATCGAAAAAACTTGAAATATATTCTCATATAATAAGATGTATTTTGAAAGTTGAAGTATCATATAAATAAAAATCGATTCCATATTACATGATTTCTTTTCCTCTCCACAGTGAACTTCCAACTTATTTATGGTATTCAACACACATTTTGCTTAGAAAATAAGGAAATTACATCAATCATACGTTAGTTTTGAACAATTTGGACACATAATTATGCAACTAAAATAACCTAACAAGCTTAATAGAACTCGACAATATCTCGAGTAGGACTGTCATTAGCAATTTGTCAAATACTTTATGAAAATTATACTTTCCGTAAGGAATCACAAATGAAACAACAAATCTAATTAAACTTACTCTTATTGTATAGTGAACATTAATATTCCATAAATAAATGTTAGAGATAATTATTTGAATTTGGTTTAAATATCGAAAATTTGGTCAAGTATAAAATTTAAAAATTGACTTTGTGTCAATTTCGGCCAAATATTCAGACTCGATCCGATAGTTATATTATATTAAAAAAACAGACTAACTTACTCTACTCGTCGAGTAGATCATTGTAGTATATTTGAAACCTCAAAATTAATTTCGAATGAATGAGAAATTGCGGTCCAAAGTTGGAAGAAAAAAAGAAGAAAAGAGGTAACATTGTTGCTTGAGTGGTAGGCAAGCGCCTAGCTAGCGGTGAAGCTGCCGCTTGAGCGACATGCTAGCGGCATGTGGGCGAAAAGTTTCTATTGAAAAGGTGTCACTGAGTCTCGAGCAAGAGACCATCGACAGTAAGGGATGCTTTCCTTCGTGGAGATTAATGAGTTTTAGGGTTTGTCTCCACTCACAACCTCCCTTTGAATGTCTATTATACATCCTATATCATTTTGTATTAAGTTTGCATCAAAATCTCTTGCAAGACCTCTCCAAAATTCATTCCAAAAATTATTTCTTGTAGAGAGAAGAATTTGAGTTCGGCGTTGCTTGTGGTTTGAAGTACTTCTAGCACAAGTTGCATCCATTGTATCATGGGAGACAAGTGCCGCAATCCGTTAGATCTTAAGGAGAAAACGGTTTATCACTTGCCTCAGATTTTTCGTTCTTCTCTCCTTCCTTTCTTTTTCATTTTCTATTCGATATTAATTTTAATTACGCTTTTTTGAATTAAACTTTACCATTCAATTTGTCAATTACAAACAACCATTTCACTACACAATTAACTAACAATATTGAGATAAATTTTTTGTGGTTGTTTGTTGGAAAATATATCATTTGTCTTCATCTTTGGAATAAGCCTTTGTATGTATTCCTTATTGTCGTTTTTTGTGTTGGACTATTGTTTATGTAACATAAATGAACACTGGTGAGGCTACTTATAGCCAAACAACTAATGGTACAAACTATATGGTTCCACCTTTGACTATACCTATACCAAACTCTCATATCTCACATGGGGAAAATCATAAAAGTTTGGAAGTTTGGACTTCAAAAGATGGCAACAAAAGATTTAGTTCTATTTTACTACTTTGAATTTGGCAAAATTCTTAAAAGAAATTGCTATTGGGTACAAGAAGAAGAAAATAAACAAAAGTCCAACACAAGATTATTGCCTTAGATTCATGGAAGCACTCACATTTCCTTTGCAAAAACTATATACTAAATGGTTTGGATAATGCACTATATGGAGTATATAGTTCGATGGACTCGGCTAAAGATATATGTGATTCATTGAAAAAGAAGTACAAGATCGAGGATGCTGGAACATGGTTCATTGTCGACAAGTTTTTGGACTACAAATTGGTAGATTTCAAAACCGTGATAAGTCAAGTATAAGAATTTCAAGTTCTACTTCATGACATACATATATAAAAAATGGAATTGAGTGAATCCTTCTAAATTGCAGCCATCATTAAGAAACTCCCTTTTTCCATGGAGAGATTTTAAGAATTACCCCAAGCACAAACGCAAAGAGATAAATTTGGAAGAATTGATAGTCCGTTTGAGGATTAAAGAAGACAATAGAAATATCGAAAGAAAATTTATTGTTCAACTAGAAGCAAATTTTGTCGAGACTGGTTCGGAGGTTTTCAACAAAAAGCATAAGATCTTCGGTGATGCACCAAGAATAGACAACTCCAAGAATGGAAACTGTTACAATTGTTGAAAGCCGAAGAAGACTGCACAAGCAAATGTTGTTGAAAAAGACACCCTATCTGAAGGAGTTCAAGAGATGAGCTCTATCTGCAGTTGTTTCTGAATGCAACACGGTTAGTAATCCAAGGGATTGGTGGGTCGACACTGGTGCTACCCGCCTATTTGTGCAGATAAGACCATATTCTCAAACTAGTATGAATTGAAAGGAGAACAATTGTTCATGGGGAACTTTAGAGTTTGAAGGTTAAAGGATTTAGAAAGATCACATTGAAAATGACTTCTGGAAAAGAACTAGTCCTCAATAATGTCCTCTGTGTGTCGGACATTCGTAAGAACCTGGTTTCGAGGTCTCTACTTAAAAAGAACTACTTTAAACTTGTATTTGTATTGGACAAGTAAATACTTACAAAAAATGATATGTATGTTGTTAATGGTTATCTTAGTAAAAGAATGTTTAAAATTAACGTTCTTACAATTGCACCAAAAAGCATTATGAATAAAATTCCAATTATGTTTATATGCTTGAGTTGTCTGATTTATGGTATAGTCGATTAGAACACGTTAATTACAAATCTGTGAGCAAACTTAAGAATCAAAGTTTAATTTCAATGCTTAAGATTGATCCTAATCATAAATGTGAAATAAGTGTTGAAGCAAAGTTGACCAAAACAACTTTTCACTCGGTTAAAAGGAACACGACACCTTTAAAATTAATACATAGCGATGTATGTGATTTGAAATTCATTCAAACTAAAGGTGGTAAGAAATACTTAATAACTTTCATGGATGATTGTACACAATAATGTTATGTCTATCTACTACGAAGTTTTAGATGTATTCAAACATTATAAGACGGAAGTTGAGATCAACTTGGTGAATGAATAAAGAATATTCGTAGTGATAAATGTGGAGAATACGGGGCACCCTTTAAAGAATATTGTTCCAAGCATGGAATCATTCATCAAACAATGACACCTTACTCACCTCAATCAAAAGATGTTTCTGAATGAGAAAATCGAACTCTTAAAGAGATAATGAACGCAATGTTGATAAGATCGGGTCTATACCAAAACTTGTGGGGAAAAGCTATTCTTTTAGCAAATAACATTCTTAACAAGATACCCCTTAAGAAAATGAAAGAAATTCCATGCAAACTATGGAAAGGTCATCCTTCGTCCTACCAACACTTGAAAGTATGGAGGTGTTTGGATAAGGTTGAGGTACCTAAGCCTAAACATATGAAAATCGATTCTAAGATGATTAATTGCATATTTGTTGGACGCCAATAATAGAAGTGCATATCATTTCCTTGTACAAAAAATCTAAAATTCAATATGTACGTGAAGAAGCCATAATTGAATTAAGAAATGCATCATTCTTTGAGAATGTTTTTCTATATAAAGATAAGAAAAATGCAAGTTTAAATAAAGAACTTATGAAACCACAAATGACACTTCAAATGAAAAAAGAACCAAAGCTTAGTAAAAGAGCTAGAACATCTAATTCGTCTGGCATAGATTTTCTAACCTATACATCCAAACATGATCCAAAAACTTTTGATAAAGAAATTTCTACACTAGAAGCACCACATTAGAAAAAAGTTATTAATAGTGAGATAGATTCTATAATCCAAAACCATGCTTGGGAGTTAGTTGATTACCTTCCAGAAATAAGCCTTTAGTGTGTTAATGGATTTTCAAAAAGAAGCTAAAATCAGATGGGTACATTGACAAATATAAGGAAAGATTGGTTGCCAAGGGATAAAGACTTTGGAAAGACTTGACTTCTATGATACTTACTTACTTGTGATTAGATTCACTCCGATAATGTCGTAAATTGCAATTGCGGCATTACATAACTTTGAGATTCATCAAATTGATGTAAAAACGACATTCTTAGACAGTAAGTTGGAAGATGAGATATACATGGAACAACACGAAGGGTTCGTCTCTTCTAATCATAAATAAAAGGTTTGTAAGCTCATTAAATCATTGTATAGATTAAAACAAACTCATAAAACAATGACACCAAAAGTTTAACAAAATGAAGTTGTCTAATGATAAGATAAACGAATGTGCCAAATGTGTATACATAAAAAATATACCGAAAGTCTATGTGATTATATGTCTATATGTTGATAACATGTTAAAAATAGACAATAGTCACGAAATAATACTAAACACCAAAAGAATGTGTACTAGAATATCTAGAATTAAGATATCTAGAATATCGGAAGAAATTATACTTTTCCAATCTTACTATATTGAAAGTGTACTTAAAGGGTGTAGTGAATTTGAGGAAAGTCCTACGAAAACCCCTATTGACACAAGTTTACACTTAGTAAGCAATTTGGGGTGAATGCGTGTCACACTAAAGTATTCATAAGTTATAGGCAGTCAATCTATATTTCAAATTGCACTCGATTGAACATAGCATTTGCTATGAATAAATTTAGTAGATTCACAAGCAATCCAAGCCAAGATCATTGGAAGGCTTTGACAAAGTATTCTTAGGTATTTGAAGTATACCTTAACATATGGATAAACTTCACAAAATTTCACGCGGTATTGGAAAGATATTGTGATACAAATTAGATATCTGATATGAATGATTCCAAGTCTACTACTGTTTTATGGACATCGACAAAGCAAATGTGTAGCTCGATCAACGATGGAATATGAGTTTATTGCTTTGGATAAAGTTTGGAGAAGAAGCATAATGACTTTGTAACTTCTTGGAAGATATTCCATGTTGGTCGAAGCTGATACCTGCAATAGATATACATCGTGATAGTCAATTGGTACCTGCAATATGTATACATTGCGATAGTCAATCGGCTATTGGAAAGGTTCAAAGCAACATGTATAATGGTAAACTTAGACATATATGTTGTAGACACAATACCAGTAAGCAACTAATCTCAAATGATATTATCTCTATAGATTATATAAAATCAAACGAGAACATCACAGATCCTTTACAAAAGGTGTACCAAGAAGTACGTTGCCTATTGAAAGAAATGGAACTGAAGCCTACTACGTAAGAATATTTCTAATGGTAACCCTACCTTGTTGACTGGAGATCCTAAAATCTTGGTTCAAGGGGACACCTAAGTTATAAAGATTCAATGAAGCATTTGGAAAAATATTTTCTAATTTATTCCTATGATAAAGTGCTTTCAACAGAATGTTAAAAGTAAAGATATATTTTTAATGACTCCTACATCTTGATTAAGTCAAGTGGAGTAAGTTATAATACTCTTAATAGGAGGTCACCTATGTAAATATGAGGTGACCCGCTTCAACGAAAATTGTTCAAGATTGAAACTTTCTAAACATATATGAATCCCAAAAGTGGTTTAGGGCTAAAATTCATCAAGTCATGAGAATCATGGACTATTTAGGGAAAACATTTGTGTATGTATTGTTGTCTTGGTTTACACCAGCAACTGAATGGTTCAAGACATCACATTTACTAATTAGCCAAGTAAATTCGATAGTATTTACTAAGGAATGTTCAGAGTCGAAAACTACCTTACCTGATTCAGTGTTTTTCTACTCTCTAAAAAATGCATCATTTTTCCCATTGCATGAACATATTTGAATTTCCAATCATGTAGGAGATTGTTGGAGCTTAATTTAAAGATTGAAAATTTTGTTAAGTATAAAACTTGAAAAGTGACTTTGTGTCAACTTCGGCTAAATATTCGAACTTTATTCGATAGTCAAATTATAAAATAAATAAACTAACTTATTCTATTCATCGATTAATTGTCGTATTATATTTGAAATCTCAAAATCAATTCTGGATGAATGAGAAACCAAAGTTGAAAGAAAAAATGAAGAAGAAAAGAGGTAATGCTGCTGCTCGAGCGGCAGGCTAGTGCCTGTCTAACGACGAAGTTGTCGCTCGAACGATAGGTTAGCGACAGACAGGCGAAAAGTTTTTGTTGAAAAAGTGTCACTGATGCTCGAGCATGAGGCTAACGACAGTAAGGGATGCTTTCTTTCGTGAAGGTTTCTGAGATTTGAGATTTGTCTCTTTACTCACAACCTCTCTTCTTCTATAAATATGATTCTTTGGACTTCCATTATGTATCCCATATCATTTTGCATTGTGTTTGCATAAAAATCTCTTGCAAAGCCTCTCCAAAATTCATTCAAAAATTATTTCTCGTAGAGAGAAGGAGGATTGTTTAAGTTCACTTTTGCTTGTGGTTTGAAATACTTCGACCACAAGTTATATCATTTGTATTTGGGAGACAAATGCCGTAATCCGTTGACATTTTTGCGGGGCAATTTTGTATTAATGAGAAAGTGTTTTATCACATTCCTCGGATTTTTCGTCAGTCTTTCTTTCCTTCCTTTCTTTTTTGTTTTCTATTCCATATTAAGTTTAATTACTCTCCTACGAATTAAACTTTACCATTCACTTTGTCAATAACAAACAACCATTTCACTACACAATTAACCAACAATAATAACAACTATTAGTTGAGATAAATATTTTGAGCTTATTTTTATCGATGGTTATCTTTATCCGTACATGTAGATAGCAAAACTATAGTATATTTATTTGTAAAAGTAGTTATCTCTATTTGTATTCTCTCTACATGGAACTCTTGTAAAAAAAAAAAAAAAAAAAAAAAAAAACTATAAATATGACCTCAAGTGATGACGAAAAGTGTGATCAATTGATTCTCCTCTAAATATTGTGTTTCTTCTAAATTCTATATGAGATCAGAGCATTGATCTCAAACGGGGAATATAATCTAGTGCAACATCTAATCACATTTTTTTATTCTTTCTAATTTTGCTTCCACTCATCATGTCTACTCCAAATATATTTATCCCATTTAGTTTTCCATTCTGTCCACCACCCTAATCGAAAAATAGATTTTCAATTCTCCCCTAGTTTCATCATTTTTCAGGACAAAAAAAATAAAAATAAAAATGGCCTCAATAAACTTAAGTTCGTCCCTATCGGGCCACTTCTCCCAAGCTTTTGTCACTGCCCGACAAGCCCACTCTACCGTCACTTCAGCTTTCACTGTAAGGATTTTAATCGAACATGTGAACTTATATGTGAAATATTGTGTATTAAATTAAATGTTATCAATTTTGGTTAAACCCGTTTAAAGTGATCTAATAAGGTTTCGGTATTTTGGGATTTAAAGCATCTAATTAAAGTGTAGGTCTTTAGTCAATAGGTCGATAGTGTGTGTGTGTGTGTGTGTATAAGAAACAACGTATTGATCTGGAAGACTAAAACCGCATGATTCATTCATCACATTAATTATGTTCGATTCAAGTACGCTTCCGCTTTCGATTTACATATTCTTGATGATCCAACATGAACGATTCTTATGACGGTAAAGAATATTTTCCCAATAAGTGGTATCAGAGTCTATTCATGTTGAATAATTGAGAATCAAAATTTTAATTTGATTCTCGATAATTTTATGGTTTTCAAATTTATCAATTTCAATTTTTAATTTTATTAAATTTAAAAATTATTTGTTCGAAATTTCAGATTTCAGTTTCAAATTCTTTTTAAGGCCGCTACGCGGTGCTGTAACGTAGCAGCGCTGCTTTGACGGGTACTGCATGCGGCACAGCACCGCTGAGGGATAGTAGTCGCTACAGGCCAGCAGGCAGCGCTCACCGTTGTCGGCTGCAGCGGCAAGCATTGCAGCTATTTTGGGGGACAACGTCGGCGAGCCCGTCCCCAGGTTCTTCACACAATGAAAAAATAATTTAGGGTTTATAGTTTTTTGAAGTTTTGGGGACGGGGGCTTGGGTTGTAAATTTGATATGTTAAGGGCCTTTGTTGTAAGTTAAAATTAGGGTTAAGTTTTAAAGATTCTGCCCCCTAACTTTAAAGATTTGGTTATTCAGCCCCCTAAGGTTAAAATTCATCCTATTGAGCTTTTAAAGTTTCGGGTTTACTAATTCAGTCCCTAAAGTTTGAAAATTAATTAATTTGGGCCATTAAAGTTCAAAATTCCGTGATTAAGCCCTCCTAAAAGTTCATAATTTTTTAAAATTGACCCCTATAGTTTCTAATAATAAGTTTTTGGCTCCTAAAGTTTCTAATAATTAATTATTGACCCCTAAAGTTTTGAATAATTAATTTTTGATCTTTAAAGTTCTGACTTATTAACCCTTAGGTCCTTAAAGTTTTAAAATTACTCAAATATACAAATTCGGTGATTTTCTTTTTCAAATTTTGGTACAAGGGACTCTTTTAAGAAATATAATATTCGAAAGTGAATTAATTGAAGCAACATGTTGCCAAAACAACATCTCTTGTGGAAATAAATTGACTTAAAATATTAAAAGGTATTTGTGTGTGTTATTCATGCAAATATTTGATTGGCCCAAATGAAGGTCAATAGTTCGCCGAATTTTACATACACCTATGGTGATAAACATGTAGCAATTATTTGGTTTAACGTGTGATCAATAAATAGGTCCAAATAAAGATTTATTGATTGACATGTTTATTTATTGTCAATGTTTGATCACTACAACAAGAGTACCTCTTACAAGTCAATATTTATGTCAAAATATTAAATATTGATATTGTGCTAGATATCTTGTGATGGGACCTACCATTATTTGAAACTATTATTTGCATATTAAAGATTGTGATCTCTTCTAATTAATTATTCTCTAATTCAATTTCAGGTTTTGCTGCCAATATATCTACTAGCATCAATTCAATTCCAATGCTTAATGGCACTAACTTTAAGGTATGGAGAGAGAACGTAATGACTTTTCTCGGAGTCATGGATATATACTTTGCTTTACGGGGCGATCAACTTACATTATTTACTGATAAGAGTACCTCCGTGACAAGAGGGAGATGAAAAAGTGGGAACGATCGAACCACATAAGTTTGATGGTCATAAAGCGTACTATTCCAGAAGTATTTCGGGGGCACTATGTCCGATAATATGACTACGGCTAAGGGCTTCCTTGTGGACTGTGAGAAGAGGTTTGCCAAGAATGAAAAGGCTGAGATTAGTACACTTTTGGCAAATCGTATCTTAATGAGGTACAAGGGGAAAAGAAACATGAGGGAGTACATTATGGAAATGTCTCACGTTGCTTTAAAACTAAAAGGCACTCAAGTTGGGTTTATCTGAAGGCTTGTTAGTGCACTTGGTTCTGATATCCTTTCCGGAACATTCAGTCAATTCAAGGTGAGGTACAATTGTTAAAAGGACTCATGGTCCCTTAATGA
>CAIGRF010241303.1:39658-51743 GCA_903798235.1 Fraxinus ornus
TAAATTGATTGTTAACTTTAAAAAAAGTCAAAAGGGTCAACAAATTTTGTAAAATCCACTAGTACATGGTAGTCCCAAGATTGCACGAGTTTCTCTATTGAATCATGTTTGGTGTATAATATTTGTTGACAATATTATTGACAACATATCACGTGACGTGTTGTTATTGGACAGTTTGTTGATACATCAACATTATCAATCAATATTGTCATCCAACATTGTACAAATAGCATAATTGTTATTTGTTATAACGAGAAATTGTATCATTGATTATAGAGAAAATGTTTGTTGTCCCCGACAACTTTGACCTTTGTAGTTTTTCTAAAACTTGTCCTCGGATTTACTAACATGTCTGAATTCCTAGACAGACACATATTACTATATATTTGCTTTCCATTTCAATTCAGCACTTACAATATCATCTTATTTCATCAAATAAATTTAGGGATGATAAGGGGTGGGTATGGAACGAGTTGGCTATTCTCATTTCCATTCCGTCGGGTGTTTTCGTTAACTTGCTCCAATCCCATACTCGGTTAAAGTGGGATGGGACGGGTTCGGGGCGGATCTCCTGCCCAATTTATCACCTCATTTATTTTTTTTATTTGCTTTTAACTTTTTTATGTCTTTAATTAGTAAATATTATTAATTTTTTCCCAATTTATTAAAAACAACTTATATTCTCTTTAAAAATAATGATAAATCTATTATTTTTATTTGATAAAAAACTTAAATTTGAAATTAACTTTAAACGTGGCGGGGACTATATTTCCTATACTCGTCCCATACCCACTTCGGGTTAATGACCCTCGCCCCGCCCCCACCCCGTTTATCCGGTTAGGCGGGTAATCTCCGCCCCATTCGGGGCGGGTCCTACAGATATCAGGTTGAACGGATTTTTTTGCCATCCCTACTTCTAATTGAGCCTTTTTCTTAACAGAATTCAAAAATTAAAATGAGTGTAGCTGAGCACAAAGAAATAATGGCCATTTCAATAAAAAAAAAAAAATGACTTTTCAACTTTCAAATGGATGGATAGTGTCAACAAGGATCCATAGTGCACAAAATCTATAGTTCAGGGACCAAACTGCCAAAAAAAAATATATGTTGGAGAGGCCGAGTAGTGACATAGCTTATAGGATGGAACCGGCATTGAATTTTTCCAATGTACATTAAGAGCATTTTCAGGAGACTCTTTAAATATTAATTAATTATGTTTTAAAGAGTCAATAAAATAAACTCCAAAAGTTTCTATTTTAACTTTTAGAAATAGAGAGTTCAAATCATTTTATTAAGATTTCACTTTGTAAGCTACAGATTTCAATATTTTACTTCTGAAATCATTCAAAATCATATTTTTATCGATTGGGGATTGACATTTACAAAAATATGTTAAATAAAAGATGAGGAGAAAATAATAAATGTTTATTTAATTAAAAATGAAAAATAAAGAGCCAACGTAAGAATTAGCGAGAAAATATGAAGTTATAATACATATGAACAACTACAACTTTTAAGGAAGCGAGAAATAAGAATTAGTATTACTATTTTTTGTAAAACAACAACAGATCATATGATATAATTAAATTGTACAAAGAAAGCATCGGCCTACAATTAAGCATAGTTATTAGTATCTATCATAATTCATAAGACAGTTTTAATCACTGCATTCTCATCCTATTACAATTTTAGAATGATTTATGAACATTTTATCCAACATTCGAATATCACATGCTTTAATTTGTCGTATTTATTCTTGGTTTTATTTTAATTTTTTCATCTTTTCTAAAGGAGCGACCATGTGAGAAATTGTAGCAATGACTGACTATTCCAATTGGAAAATGATGTTAATTGTACACCGGAGTTGACACGCAGGTGTACAGACCCCCTCACAAGAGGGGATGCCCACGACAAAAAAAAATAAAAATCGTAACCCCCCTCTTGTGAGGGCATCCCGGTGTACAAGTAGCATGACCCATTCCAATTTATAGGTTCTTATTAATGAATAGCCTAAGAACAAATCTACCCCCAGCACATTCCAATTTTCTTGGTCATTGCCTTTACTTTAAGCCAGAAAAAAAAAAAATAAATAATGCCCAAGATTCCCACAAAAAAACAATACATTCCCAATCTATCATGTATGAGAATAATATCTTCAATGTTTTGATGGAATTTGTGCTTTTTTGCAGTTTCATAAATAAGTAAAGAATATATTCCATTCCACTCTTGTCTTACTGTAAAAGTTATCTCTGCGTACATAAAAATGAAGGGAAAGAGGATTAGGGAATAGGGAGAGGGGGGTGGGGAGGGGGGGGGGAATTTTTTTAATCCAAATTTGGTATTTCTTTATAGTGATTAAATAATTATCTTCTAGAGAATTCCTTTCGCGGTTAATGAGATAAAAATTCCAATTATTGTATGTCCAAACATGACTAATTCTATAAATCCAGTATAAATAAGTTCCAATCCGTACAAAAGAGGTAACAAACTGGATACTGGTGGAGGAGAAACTTGGTTAGAACATCTAAGAGGTCCGACTAGACGCTTCGGAGTCCCTTGACCAATACTAGGTCGAAATGGGAATAGAAGCAAGCTCTAGGGCCAACAATAACGAAAGTGGTAGAAATTCTATTATTGCAATTCACATAGAAAACTATTTCATATCGAACTTCTAGAAACTATAGATCATTATACAAACACTTGAGGGTGATGCTAAAATTACTTTTCAAGTTGTGTATTCCATGAAATGTGGAGTTAAAATTAATTATTTATTTTTATTTGAGATTTTAATTGAATTTTAATACAAGCCAAATAGAGGTTATAAATATAGTAAAAGTAGATCACGTGTTTAATTAGAGAATGTATGAGTTGGCTTTGAACATACAACGATGTTGTATGTATATCTTGTTTTACATCATTTTTAATATTGTGCCATTTGTTGGCTCATGATTGAACAGTTTTTTAAAAAAACACACTTTCCCGTCTAACACTTTTTAAATTTGCACACAATGTACACCATGATATAACCCATGAATTGTACACTTATCATAATTCTTTAATATGAGATGATAGCAAATTTGCCTTTCTTTGTGTGTAGTCTGCCACATGGATTCCTTCCAATGACTACGACACTTTCAGTGACGCAACCCAGCTGGTTGTTTTCTGTGGCTTTCCCCCAAAATTAACTATTTTTTTTCCCTCAAGGGCGGCCTTAATCTTGTATAAGATATCAATAAAGGGCGGCCTTAACCTTATATAAGATATAAATAAAGGTGCCCCTGCTACGTCTTATCCAGGTGGAAATTTCTTAAAATGAATATCGGTCTTTTTACGCCAAAAAAGATGAAAACTTTCAACCGTCACTTGCGAATTGAACAAAGCTTATTGCTCAAAGAACTCCACTGATCCTGAGTTGAAGCTGTGATGCCTATCGAGAAATCACAAATTTTTTATGCAGACTAATTCTACTCTAGGAGAGGAGAAAATGAGATAATGTTATTCATTATGTTATTTAAAATGATCAATCAATTCAATAATGTTATTTAGTATCAATTGTGCTTATTATAAATCCATGGGATAGTGAGATCATGTCGTCTCCTAAACTAGTACTAAACACTGCATATACTATTGGAAAATGGTTATAGAAAAGTTGATATTCATCAAAATTAACCAAATATTTCAATGGGTCTCCCATCTTGAATTTGGCGAGAAACGAGTCAATCATGTTCTATTCGTCGATTAGATGAATTTAACAATTTTGGACATAAAAAACTATTTCCGGATGAATGAGAAATTAGTGGATAAAGTAGGGTTGCAAAACACAATTTTAACTTGGAAAAAATTGAATTTTCCACGTTAGACCGTAGTCTAGCATCAGACGAGCGACAAAGTTCCTAAAATTATCACTCGTGCGGCATGCAAGCGACAGTGAACCTAAGCAACTTTTTGTGAAATAAGTTGAATTTTGGATTG
Source organism: Fraxinus ornus (assembly GCA_903798235.1). Lineage (NCBI taxonomy): Eukaryota > Viridiplantae > Streptophyta > Magnoliopsida > Lamiales > Oleaceae > Fraxinus > Fraxinus ornus. Next base: position 43,631 of record CAIGRF010241303.1, read on the forward strand.
TGTCTCTCCGGTTTGCAATCCTTCTACACCTATAAGTAAGGCCCTTGGTGTTGTTTTCATTCACTCCAATCATAGCATAACATTTTAACATCGTTATCTTGCCTAAATTCTGCATCAAAACCTTGTTTTATTTTCATTAAAAAAAGAAGAGTACATAACAATGTGTTGATTCATTGTTGTGTTTTGAAGCACTGCAAATACAAAAACTCCATCGTATCTTGGGAGTTAATATCCATAATTCGTAGGCACCCATGTGAGTATATTCGACTTACGGACAACGTCCAACTTTTGCCTCAACCATTTGTATCTCATTTCTTAAAGTTATTCTCTCCAATTTTTCATTTACTTTCCATTCCAATTTTTTAAGAATTCGTGTTAGTCAAACACACGAGAATGACTCTCTCTCTCTCTCTCTCTCTCTCTCTACTCACACGCGCGCACACACACACATTATTTATAAGCCGCATACAAGACAGCCTCACGTGTGAGTTCTTGTAGATATATGTGATTGGTGCAACTTGGTTTTGTTTTTTATTTTTTGATTCTTGAGTGAAGCCTTTAAATGGAGAGCCAACACGGCACTTTCACCTGTACCCCCTCTTTACGTGTATTTTTTCAGTGCAAACAAGAAAAAGTGCCAAGATTCAATAACTGATAGAGAGAGAAGCTGAAATGGCTCTAGAGACTGTTGTTTTCCAGCAAGATCCTTTTAGCTATGCTGATTGGAAAGATTATTGCGATATGGGGGATTATAGCTTTGACTTTGGGATTCAAGAACAGAAGCCGAATACTGAACAAATATCAAATGGATATTGGGATTCTACACCTTCATCTATTGCTCAAAGTGTGAAAGATTGCGAGACCAATAACAGTTCTTCACCGGAAATTTGTGCCGGGCAAGGGATGTTTTCTGGCGGAGAATACTCTTCAATTGTGGCTCCGGCTGTCACCACCAGCCGGCGCAAGAGGAGAAGGATCAAGAGCTCCAAGAACAAGGAAGAAATGGAGAACCAAAGGATGACTCATATTGCCGTCGAAAGAAATCGGCGGAGACAGATGAATGAGTACCTTGCCGTCCTCCGCAACTTGATGCCCCCTTCCTATGCTCAAAGAGTAGGTTTTCTCTTTCTCCCTCACACCCTACCCTAGAGTCTAAAGTCAACCTTGTTACAAAGAATAACTCAAACATTTACGAGTAATGCTGCTTCAACAGGGTTTGAAAACAGGGTTTTGGATAGGTGCTGCATTTGTGGCCAAGATATATTTTTTTTTTTTTTTCAAACAGTCCAATGATGTTGCACCATGTGTCTTCCTATTTTTAATACCTTTTACTAAACCTGTTTGTGTAGCATGATTGAACAATTACATGCAAATTAGTATCACTTCTATCCTTATTACAATAGAAGAAATAAAACTAATTACTGCTAATTTGCTAAACATAATTTTTACATGCACATATTTTTGTAGATGAAAAGCTGGAACTTGTTACGACATAATTAGTGTACATTGTTCACATAATTTAGTATTATATGAACTGATATTTTCTTGGAAATAATATTATTATTCATTTTTCCTTGAAGGGAGATCAAGCATCAATTGTTGGGGGAGCTATTAATTTCGTGAAGGAGCTTGAACAACTCCAACAATCTTTGGAAGCCTATAATGTGGCCAAGAAGCAACACTACACTGTTACCAGTACACACTCCCACTTATTCTCCAATTTCTTCACCTTTCCTCAATACTCAACGTGTCCAACTCGCCACGGAAATTCGATGACCGGCAGCAGCGCCAGTGATGTAGCAGAGAAGCGGTCTGCGGTGGCAGACATCGAGGTGACAATGGTTGAAAATCATGCTAACATCAAAATATTATCTAGGAAAAGGCCAAAACAGCTTTCGAACATGGTAACTGGATTACAGTCTATTTCTCTAACAGTTCTACACCTTAACATCACCACCGTTGATCAATTGGTGCTGTACACCATCAGCGTTAAGGTAATATACATGTTAATCAAATGTTGAAATTTACTTTATCTTTTCTCTTGTATTTTCTATTAACAGATACAATTATTTATAAACATAATGATCTCAACACGATTTATAATTATCTCAGTTCAACAAATAAATACGATAACCAGTTGAAGACAATAATTCAAATACATAAACTAGTCTATTATTTAGTAGCTTGACATGTTTAGATAAAATGGATCAATGGCTATTAAACTAATTATGAATTCATTATTGAATATCTTAGGTTGAGGATGATTGCCAGCTGAGTACAGTGACTGAAATTGCCAATGCTGTGCATGATATGTTAGAAATTATTCAAGAAGAAGCTATGTCTAGCTGAGACAGCGCTCCCACCCCCTCCGGAAAAATGGGTTGGAATTTCTCATATTGTCAAATTACTAGGCAATTTAATATTATTATCAAATCATTACCTATTTCTATTGTAATTAGAGTTCTCTTTTGTCATATTCTTCCAGAAATATTCTGTATAAACGTGTTTGCCTAATCTAGTCCCCGTTTGATTCAGATAAAAATTAAATCTTTAGTAGATTTTGATAAAAGTTGATGAAATGTATGGTTGAAAAGTTATGGGTCCTGTGAAATGTGTGGTTATAATTAATTATTGATTTTGACTTAAATGTTAATTTACTTTTTAAGTTGAACCAAACAGGGGGCTAATATGCGTTTACCAACCATAATTTGAAAAGTGTAATGTCAATTTGAAGATTAGGGCCTAATAATAAGCACACTAACTAATCATTAAACTAAATATAATTAAGAGCTTGTTTGGTACAACTCAAAATTGAATTAAAATTGAAAACATGACCGTTATTAAGTCAAACTCGTCTAATAAAAGTGAATAATAACGACTAGTTTTTCAATTTTAATCTCTACCGAACACACCCTAAGTAAGGACGTTCACATTTGAATCCAAATTAATTCTAATCTAATCATTTCTTTATTTTCTTTATACTATATAATATATACAATGAAGCTTGAAAATACTTTTCTTGAATATGCAAAACTTTAATAATCTCACATTTCGTTTATATATAAGTGTCAATCATTCAATTTGAAACCTGCGCTTTACATCTTTTTTTTTTTTTTTTNTTTCTAATAAAAAGAAAATATCACTAAATAAATATTTTTCTAAAGATTATTAATAATAACTTTTAACTAGTTTGACAAGATAAGCATGTCTCTAGTGTTTGTCCCGATCCAATATTTCTTCAGAATGTTCACACTGTAGGATAATATGTACACTAATGATAGGACCCATTACTTTTGGAATTTTGAATTATTATCTCAAAGGTACATTATTTTTCTCACAATTTATTCCCTAATTCCGCGAATTCTGCTACATGCAGGTAAAAAAAAATCCGTCCTTGTTCAGATTAAGCTCTCGTTTGACAATCATGATTTCAAAACTCTTTTTTCTACATGCTCATCGTCAACCGCACATTTACACAATAAAATATTCTACACGTAAAGTTAAAATCTTTTCTTATTTTTTAATCACATATTCTCCAAAAAAATCATTATTCATAACTCCATTTTACTTAATTAATAGTTGTCAAATAGGGGCTTATGTTGTATTAGTCTATGTTGAACCTATTGAACTTAGATAGTTTGTCACTATATGGGAGTAGATGATATTAAATAAAAATAATAAAATTATTACTCTACTCCATTCCAAACACACCTCATTTCTTATTTTTGGAGTACAAAACAATTCAACAAAATCAAACATTTCACAAGTGGATCTTGATGACCAAAATGAATATTATACACAAAATTCATTTTCTAAATGGCCTTTATTTTCATTAAATTTGAATAGTCGTAATTAATTTTACAAGAAATTTTCGATTTATGTATAGTACTTCGACAAAACATTTAATAACTCTTTTCTTTCTAATCTTTCTAATTTTATATCGTTCAATGTAACACGTGTATCCTAAGATAAAAGAGATGACAAAAGTTCAAACGTATGTTAGTTTATTAATTTTTCTCACTGTTAATTATATATGTACTATATTTTTTTGGTCAAGTTTGAGCTATTAGTAGGGGGCATCCCCATTCTTGTTAGAGATATGAACATGTTGCACTATTAGAGCATTTTTTTCGTGTTTTGTCTCCTTGGGATTATAATTATTCTGACATGAAGTCTTGTGTGTTTGGTAATTGGTCTGTATTAGGCTTACTAACAGTTCAAATTTGATCACTAATGAGCAAAGTTTTCTGACTGAAGCAGTAGTCTTTTATCAACATACTTGAAATGTCTTCTACCGTGTTAAAAATAAATAAAAATAGAGAAATTCAAGTGATAGTTTCTCAATTAATGTGTTCTAAGATAAACTGAAAAATCTGAGGTTACCTTCTATTGTGTCCACGTGACGCGGAGTATCGACTTGTAACATAACAAACAATTAACCTTGAGTCGGTTCAAATCCAAGTGAAGTTGTTAGTCGCAACTTTATGTGGCAATTGCCCACCTCTCCTTATTGAATTCATTCCTAAAGGCCAATTGCAAAAGTAGAGTCAAACCATGTTAGCGAAGTCAGAACTCACCCTCACAAAGATAATTCTGTATAAACTCTAATAAAATAAGATCTCAAGAGTCCACTAGCATATCGAGATCTATTAAAAGTTTAAAATTATGATTCCACATAAATGAATTCATGCTTACAGTGGGCATGACATATGTTGCCCACCATCGATATGGCATTGATGTGGTATTGTTACATTGGGATTCGGGGGATAAATTTAAAATCAATCGTCAATGTGTTAACACCACATGTTAGCACATCAACGGATAAACAACATAACTCTTGCCCACTCCGGACATAAGATCAAGATTCCAAATAGTATACAAGAAAAACATTAACTCATTCGGGTACTAGATAATTTGAAAATAATAAATAAAGGCTGCAGCAAAATGATGTAAAAAGCTGATAGCAATTACTGAAAGAATCAATAGAAAATAGAGTGTCATGCGTGCACATGTATGGCTTGCAATGTTGAGAGTTCAGATAACAGTAAGCCATTTCTGGCAAAAGTTTTTCATGAATTTGAAGCTAAAGTACACGCACGTCTTTTCATAATCTTGCCCTTTCAGGTGTATTATTGACCATTGAATTTTTTTTAACTTCGAATCAACTTTATCCCCATATCAAGATTCTTTAGATAGCTAGGGAAGTTTGCAAAACACATTGTGCATATGGAATATTGTAATTATATTAATTTTTTAAAATAAATAATATATTATGTTAAATTTCAATAAACGACATCATAACAAAATTTATGGAACACTTCCTAGACATACATACGCACTGGCAGACCCATCATCCGATGAGGGGGTGCGACCGCGCGTACTGGGATTCGCTAGAACAGTAGAACGAAAAAGGCAACCGAATCGGCGAGCGGCGACTGCGAGGCGAGGTAACGTTTCTGGCTTCTTTTTTTTTTTTTTTTAAAGTTTGGGCTTATGATGTGGCATGTGGGCCTTTTTTTCCTTAAATGACCAAGCCCAAAAGAAAACATACCCAATGGCAGTAAGAAGAAAACGTACGCAGTGGCAGTGAGGCAGTGAACAAAAACCCTCATCATGTCACCACGTTGGAAGAGTGTCGCTATGCATTCATGGGCCGTGCGAGTTGTTGTAGCCCGCTGTGCCGTCAGGTGTCGAGTCGCCGATAGACATCAGTGACTGGTGAGTGACTTTCTTGGTTTCTCCTTCATTGTTCTGTAACTTCTGTTGTTTTTTTTTTTTTTTTGGCTTTGGTGACTATCGACTGGTGTTATTTTTTTTATGACTCATCACTTATGAGTAATGATTTATGTTCTATGAGTTAATTGACAATTTGACATCCAAATGAAAATTTTGATTTGTGAATCTGTTATCTATGATTTGAGATAAATAATTTATGTTGTACGAGTCATTGAGTTATGAGTTATAATTTATCATTTATGAGTTTTGATTTGTGATTTAAGAATTTAGGGTAAGTGAAAAAAAAAATCAATTGAGAAGATGTTGGGCTCAATTTAACCATTTGTGCTTCGTTTTTTAATCAATTGTAATTGAAAAATTAATGGTGGCATTTTGCATATTATGAAACAACTTTTTTCAACCAAAATGAAAGTCTATACCAATTTCTTCTAGTTCTAGACTTCTGGTGCATTTAATCCCGCCATTATTTCCAATCGAGCACTTTTAAATAAGACGAAAAAGTCTCGAGCTCAATTCAATGTGGGTGATCTTATATCTGATCCAGGGAAACACCCTCCCCCATCGAGTTATATGATCCTAATATCATAGATGATGTTATGATGGAATACTTAGAGAAAGGTCTTTGTCAACCATATGGACATGACTTTCCAAGAAGTCTGATGGGAAATGATAATAAGTATTTTCAAAAATAATAATTCGCTGAATTTGATTGGTTGGAGTACAGTGTAGAAAAGCATGCGGCGTATTGTTTGTATTGCGACTTGTTCAAACCCGATAGAGGGGGTCAAGGGGTGGACATATATTCATTAAGATCGGTTTGAGGGATTTGAAGCACAAATAGACATTGAAAGATCATGTCGGTCTCTTTGATAGTGCTCATAATCAATCTTTCGTAAAGTGTACCAACTTGATGAATGAAAAGCAAAGTATCTTCTACGTTATTTCTAGCCAAAGTAGTAGTCAACAAAAAGTTATAGGATGAGGTTGAGTGCGGTACTAGATTGTGCTAGATTTCTCTTGATGCAAGGATTGCCTTTTCGTGGTCATGATGAATCGAAAGAGTCTATTAATAGAGGAAATCTAATTGAGCTACTAGACTGATATGCAACTCGTTGTGAGGAAGTTAAACAAGTAGTATTCAGTAATGCTACTGGAAATGACCAAATGATTTCACCAAACATCCAAAAGGACTTGGTTAATTATTGTGTCATAAAGATAACAAGGGTTATTATCAATGAGATGTGTGATTCTTTGTTTTCAATTTTGGTGGATGAGGCTCGGGATAATTCTATAAAAGAACAAACGACAGTTTTTGTCGGTTTGTTGACAAAAGTGGGCAAGTAAAGGAGCGTTTTTTGGGTATTTGCTATGTCATTGATACTTGTTCCCAATCACTAAAATATGCCATTGATGCAATGTTTTCTACACATGGGTTGAGCATATCTATCTTGAGAAGTCAAGGTTACGATGGAGCAAGCAATATGTCAAGTGAGTTCAATAGCTTGAAAACTTTAATTTTGAGAAAGAACCCACATGCTAGGTACGTTTGACAGTTGTTTCTGTGGCACATAGGAATGATATGTTTGGTAATTTATTTAACATGCTTGCTATTCTTAATTTGGTTGATGTATCATGTTAGCATGTGGATGCTCTTCAAGCAAGTTATCATTTTGATATTCTGGAGAAGCTTAATATTGATGAACTTTGTAGTGAAAGTGGTAAGTTTCAAGAAATAAGTTTGGCATGCCCAGGTGATACTAGATGGGGCTCAAATTTACTAACAATTACTCGTGTTATTAATATGTTTAATGCTATCACAGATGTTCTTGAGGATATATCAGAAGATGGTATAAATTCATATCAAAAATCAATGGCAACAAGACAGATGAACACCATGCAAGATTTTGAGTTTATGTTCAGTCTCCACTTTATGTTTGAAATTCTTACAATTACAGACGACCTTTCACAAGCTTTACCGAAAAAGGATTAGAATATTCAAAATGCTATGAGGTTATTGAATTCGTGTAAGTATGCATTGCAGAACATGAGGGACCATGGTTGGAATAATTTATTGAGTAGGGTGATTGAGTTTTGTCTTCGTAAACATATTCTAGTGTCCAATATAGAGGATATTGTAGTATTGAGAGGTCGACCTGGACGTACAGCACAGCACGTGACTAACTATCATAGCTTTTATGTTGATTTGTATTTTCATATAATAAACTCAATATTGCAAGAGTTCAATGATCGTTTTCAAGAGACAATTACTGAGTTCCTTGCATTTCGTGTTTAAGTCCAAGAGATTCATTTGCAACTTTTGGTAGGGCTAAGTTGTAGGTCTTGCTCAGTTATATCCTTTGAACTTCAATACCAAAGA
>CAIGRF010241336.1:0-23177 GCA_903798235.1 Fraxinus ornus
CCACTTCCCCAACACCAAGAAAGGCACTTCTTAAATCTCAAATGATCATCTATTTAAAAATGACTTTTAAGTTTAGCCAAACACGTCTAAACTTAAAAGCTACTTGGAAAAAACTTCTTTTCTCATTAGTTTAGAAACTTCTTGATGCCTATGAAGTCTCAAGCTTGACTTGATTGGTGTTTGTAGCATTTTAGGTTGCACAACTTGAAGGTAGTGGAGTGGTGCCTCTAGCACTACTGGTAACATAATTACTATAACATAATCAAACATTGTATGTAACATCACAGATTCACAATATGGATTCTTCTTTCTTTGCATACTAGTGTAGTGAAATACGATTTCTGAGAGTAAAACAGAGAGATTTGGGTGTCATATCTGTTGTTTTGGAGTATAAATTCCTCAAAAGCAATGGCACACACTCTTGCCATCAAATGCGAGCAAGAGATAAAATACAACAGAAAAATCAAAGAATTGAAGCCATAACCTTGCACTTCTAGAAATCTGTCCTTTGATTAAAGAGTCAGTTGTCCTCCGCAGCCGATCTGTCCTTTGATTAAAGAGTCAGTTGTCCTCCGCAGCCGAGTGCTCTGTCTGTCGGAACGTCGAAATATTCTGGGTTTAGAGGCAGATTAAAGGTGATGAAAGGGGAAGAAGGAAGTCGTTTGTTTGGAGTATAAATTCCTCAAAAGCAATGGTACACACTCTTGCCATCAAATGCGAGCAAGAGATAAAATACAATAGAAAAATCAAAGAATTGAAGCCATAACCTTGAACTTCTAGAAATATGTCCTTTAAGTAAAGAGTCAGTTGTCCTCCGCAGTCGAGTGCTCTGCCTGTCGGAGCGTCGAAATACTCTGGGTTTAGAGATAGATTAAAGGTGATGAAAGGGGAAGAAGGAAGCCGTTCGTTTCAAAAAAATGGAGAGTAAGGGAAAGGGTTTTACAGTGGGTGAAATTAGGGAAAAATGGTGAATTTTGAGTTAATAGTTGAAGGGTAATTTTGTCATTTTACCATTTTATTACATTATGTTTTTTTTAGATGTGAGTCAAAGGCCATTAGTCCAAATGTTTAGTTCAACCCGGCAGTCTGGCCAAATTCCCCAAATAATTATAAGTTGCAATTCAAATTGATGGTTTTGAGTGCAATTTGAAGTTGCATTGAACATTTATTAGGGTGACAAATGAACTTAGAATGATTTGTTCAATTACAGTTTTCATCTATTGATAATAACTTGAATTCCAATTTTTAATGCAATTTGAAGTTTCATCTGAGTTACAATTGAAAACAGTAGGCTTCGATTTTTAAATATTGTTTTCATCTATTGATGATGACCCAAACTTTGGTGTCATGGGTGCAATTTGAAGTTACATTGAAGTGTCGTCCAGGTCATAACTGGAATTTGTAAGTGTCCATTTCAATCACAGTTTTTGTCAACAGTCTTCTACTCATTTTCGAACCCATAAGTGGTGGGATTTTCGAACTTGTCATCACTTACATTCTTCGTCCGATTCTCAGTCCCACTAAACCAATGAGACTGTAAATAACCACGTTTATGTCTATGAGCAGCAAAAAGTTCATTGCTTTTATAGTTTAATAGCTCTGAATGAACCCGCCCCCTTTGACTGAGCATCGGTGGAATTTGGTCCTATATTAGTTGGAAAAGAAGGTCTCACAATTATTTTACAGGCCAACAAAGGGTTAATAACCCAAATAGTCACTAAACTTTGCAAAAAGTTTTCATAGGGTCACTGAACTTTAAAAATCACCAAAATCATCACTAAACTTTGCAAAAGGTTTACACGGGGTCATTGAACTTTGCAAAAGGTTTCCACGGGTCATTGAACTTTAAAAATCATCTCATTCATCACCGAACTTTGCAAAAAAATTTCCCTGTGGAAATTTTTTTACAAAGTTTAGAGATGAATAGAGTGATTTTAAAAGTCCAGTGACCCCGTGTAAACTTTTTGCAAAGTTCAGTGATAACTTGTGTGATTTTTAAAGTTCAGTGACCATGTGAAAACTTTTTGTAAAGTTTAGTGACCATTTAGGTTATTAACCCGCCAACAGACGATGGCGGTGTGCTCGATGGATGCTCAAAGGCAACGAGGGTCCATCATAAATGTGGCACTTTGAAGCCTCTCCCATCTTCTTTCCACAACGATTGGACAGAGTGGTCGTGGTCCTAACTTTGTTGGTGGTGGTTCTTGAAGCGACACTAGCGATAGTGTTATCACTTGGGGTGCTGCCTTGTGATTTAGGATTTTGTGAAGTGATGAGAATGGTGATTGGAGAAGAACAATATGCTTTATTGGAACTCCAGTTTAAAAAAAAATGTGTAATTTACATTCCATATTCATGATCAATCAAATTTCGAAACAATTAGGAGATAATGTTGGAATATTGTAACTTAACATTGTAACTTAAAGTGAGATAATTCACATTTCATAATATTGTTAAAAAAAAAAAATTCATTATGGAAACTAAATTAGAAATTTTGAAACATTCAAAAATTCAAGTAATAATCATGCTTTGGAAAAAAATGTACTTTTCATTATCCATTTTGGGCCATTAAGACTCAGCCGTCGGCTCAATAGATGAGGCCCAAGTGGATTGAAAAATGGAATAAAAAAAATGAAACATAACATTTATTTTTTACTTCTTCTTCCCATTTTCAATCGCTGCTTCATCTCTCTTACAATGAGCTCTCTCTGAGATTTCTCTCTTCTATATGTCGCAACCCACCTCCACAAACCCCAATAAGCGTTCATCCCCTTACTCCTCCACCTCTCACACCGCCGTCTCTACCAGGGACGCCACAGCCTACGCCGCCGGAAGTAGCGGAGCCACAATTTTTTCAGCAATGAAGAAGGCCAAGTCTCAGGCGGTCGCTTACTCACTCGACAGCAATAAAAACAGCCAGCAAAGTATTACCCCTCACGTTCACTTCGCCGACTCCCCTGCTCACTCTCCCATGATCGAAGATGACCCTATTGACGTTCTGGAAGCCTCCCCTTCATCCGGCCGCGGAGCTGCAGCTCTGGGTGGCCACGAAGGTGGGACTATTGCTAATTTATCGCGGAAGAAGGCCACGCCGCCACAGCCAGCAAAAAAACTCGTCATTAAGCTCAATAAAGGTTATTTCAATTCTATTTTTCTTCAATTTTGTTCTGATTGTGAAATTTCGTTTATGGATTTAATTACTGCAAACTTCTGCCTGAAGATTGGGGATTTTTATTGTAACACTTTGAATTGCTTTACGGGTGCTATTAGGTAGAGATGTCAGGGTTACGATCGTTTGATTAATCAGCCTGAGATTGAAATTTAGGTTTTAAATCTGGCATTGTACAGTACATGAGAAAATATTGATGGGCATACGAGTAAAGAGTAAATTTTAATATTGGAATTATGTGATTTTAGCATGTCATGATTTGGGTCTTTTTCTCTATTTCTAGGATCACAGGGTTTGCAAGTTTCACCTCCAGGATTAATGCACTGTAAATCTGATATTGAAGCTGAGATTGAGTGACTAATTAAATTGATTGTTTATTCATTTCATCTGCCTTCCGGACTTACCCCCTGTAACATAGAAATGGTTAAATAATCTTGGTGTTCTGTATTGTCAATTTTATTTTATTTATTTTATTTTATTAGGTCTTAGTTTTACTTAATAGTGGGTTTCAGCTGGAGTTTAATATGCTGTGGGAGTATATGGATCTGGATAAGCAGTAAATACAGATTTGGACAGTTTTTATCACTTCATTTGGCTTGATGGGGGTAAGGGTTTGAGTACTTCTGTGACACATTATGAGTATTCCGCTCTAATAGAGGATATGTAAAAGTAGTGGAATCTGCCTTCTTGTTTCGTCGCACGATCACATGTATCCCCAGTTTGAACTGACATTTGGATTGCTCCAAATTGTTAGTTGAAGGCTCCAGAAACCAGTTATTGAGGAATGGTTGGAGAATATATGACTGTTGTAATAAAATGAAAATTTAGATGTTTACTTTTTGATAATCAAACAATAGAGCAGTGACCAAAATCTTATTGAAGGCCATCATCTGGCATTTTCAGTTTCTATTTCTCCTGGGCAGCCAGGATATTTTTTCCCCCAAAGATTAAAGAGCAATTTTCCTAAATATCGATTTTAGCAAAAATATCAGTGTCACTTGGTCAATTTGTTTCACTTCCCAGTTGCTTTGTGAAATTTGTGCAAGATATCTATTTATGATGAAAACCTTGAAACTTAAAAGTATCAAGTCATAAGGAATGGATGAGTGGAAATGGATCACAGTACCAGTGATAGATTTTCTACCGGGGAGCTTGAGGAAATTTTCACTTAGAATAATAAACATATAAAAAATTTGCACAAGAAATGTGAAAAGAGAAGATAATAAAACTCAAGAACCATCCTGCTCATTTTCCTTAAATATGATGACACTCTCTTGGATAAGTTGCAAGTCATGTGCCTTCACTAAATGTCTAGAGATTGAGAATTTTACTTCATTAATGGTTTATTTGTCAAGATATTAATGTTTTTGTTGCTCTCTTCTTCGTTATGGCAGTTTATTTTAGAAGTCAAGGCATCATCTTTTGGGGATTGAGATTATTAATTTAATTATTTAGATCGATAGAGTGGAATGCATTCACAAAAAGAGGCAGTAAATTGGACACAATTGAAAGACCGACGCTGTGTTTCTGAGATATTAGGCGAACGATGCATTAATTTATCTTTTTAATAATAGTTGTACATAATGAATTTCACCAATTTCTGAAATGCTATGTTTTACTGTTTTAATTAATATCTCCATCTTTGCGGACTCTGAGATGGTTAACGTCTGCTGGTTTTAGGTAAAGAGTGAGCAAATTTAGCCCTTGTTTGGCATCCATTTTTTTTTCTCATTCTCATTTTTTTCTCTTTCTCCATTTCAACCACACATTCTATCAATAAAATAATATTACACATAAACCCAAAAATTCTCATTACTTTTTAACCACAAATTTTCCATCAATCACTATTCCAAATCAATTTTTTCTCCAAAATGGGTGTCAAACAAGGGCTTATGAAAAACTATAATAGGTTTATGCATGAATTGGTGAAAGTGAAGATGCTTATAGATGTGCATTTCCAAGTGTTTCCCTTTTCTTTTTCTTTTTTCGTAGAAATTGTGAGGAAGTCTTTATTTATGCAATTTCTAGGTCTTGGAGTTTCCATTAAAGTGTGCTTGCAATCTTTTTGTTGCTGAAGTGATCATGATCCAGGTAGCTATATAAATATTTGAAGTTCTATCTTTGAAAGGTTTACTAAATATTTCGGAGTTACTTTATTACATTATTTGTGTCAATGCTCCAGGAAAACTAAAAGAGAAAAGCCAGGAAGCTAGCTTTTAATGTTTAACACTTATCAATGCCTATGCCAACTCTAAAGACTGACACTATATGTTTTTTGGTTGATATAGATGGTCTTTTGGGAATAGATTGAACTTTACTGGTTTGACAATTACTGAATGTTAATACTCTAGTAATAAATTTCATCATTTGTGTCTCTGAAGCTAAACCAACCCTGCCAACTGATTTTGAAGAAAATACATGGGCGAAGCTCAAGTCTGCTATCAGGGCCATATTTTTGAAACAACCAGATCCATGTGACCTGGAGAGGCTCTATCAAGTAAGACTGTTACATTTTCTTTGTTATATTATGTCTCTTGAATGTTAACCGTGCAACTTTATTCTAGGCGGTCAATGACCTTTGTCTGCACAAGATGGGGGGAAGTCTCTATCAAAGGATTGAAAAGGAGTGTGAAGCTTACATATCTGCTGCACTACAATCTTTGGTAGGCCAAAGTGAAGATCTGGTTGTTTTCTTATCACTTGTTGAGAAGTGCTGGCAAGATTTTTGTGAGCAGATGTTGATGATTCGTGGTATAGCATTATATCTTGATAGAACATATGTAAAGCAAACACCAAATGTGCGTTCATTGTGGGACATGGGCTTGCAACTTTTCTGTAAACATCTTTCTCTGGCATCAGAAGTGGAGCACAAAACTGTGTTTGGCCTTCTAAAAATGATTGAGAGCGAGAGGTAATTTACAAATTATTGAAACCACGTCATTTCTTACATGCAGAATCTATTGATAGTGGATTATGTGTATCACTGAAAATTTAAATTTATTGACTCAACAAGTTCAATATCTGGTTTGGCATATCGTTGATCATTGTATATACCTATAGTCAGGAAGATGTATATCACAGTTTTGCTTTTGTCGTGCAACATCTCTTTTATTTTTAGACTTTTACATGTGATTTTTTGTGTAAGTGAAGCACAAAACTGTGTTTGGCCTTCTAAAAATGATTGAGAGCTAGAGGCAATTTCCAAATTATTGAAACCACATCATTTCTTACATGCAGAATCTATTGATAGTGGATTATGTGTATCACTGTAAATTTAAATTTATTTACTCAAGAAGTTCAATATCTGGTTTTGGCATATCGTTGATCATTGTATATACCTATAGTCAGGAAGATGTACATCACAGTTTTGCTTTTGTCATGCAACATCTCTTTTATTTTTAGACTTGTACATGTGATTTTTTTTGTCTGTAGAGATCTAACAAGAAGACAACAACCAAGTCTTATATCTTATTTTCAACAACCTTGAGTTTGGGGCTACATGAATTGTTTTTACCTGTTGTATTCCAGAGCTACCTGTTTCAAAGGTCAAGCATATCAAATAATTTGTGAACCCTGTAGTCCATGTAAATTTTGTTTTTCCTGAGAAATAGAAATGGCAAAATGATTAGAGTATAATTAAGTAAAACAAATATAATAGCTCATTAGATTCTTCATGATTTAGTTTGAAAATGTTTTAATTTTGTTCTTTTTTTCCTCATAGATTAGGTGAAGCAGCTGACAGAACACTCCTTAACCAAAAGTAAAACAAATATAATAGCTCATTAGATTCTTCATGATTTAGTTTGAAAATGTTTTAATTTTGTTCTTTTTTTCCTCATAGATTAGGGTAAGCAGCTGACAGAACACTCCTTAACCATCTACTGAAGATGTTTTCTGCATTGGGAATATACCCTGAAAGCTTTGAGAAGCCATTCCTTGAACGTACATCTGAATTTTATGCTGCTGAAGGTGTAAAATACATGCAGCAATCAGATGTTCCGGATTATTTAAAACATGTTGAGGTGTGTGTTCGTTCTGCCAGTCCATCTCATACATTTTTCAGTTGAAACAATTTTGGTTATTCTTGTATTGTTAACTTTCAAATTTCCAGATTTTAGATTGTAAAAACCTTTACACCCCCACCATAGTGCAGATCTACTTTTAGTTCGATATATCCTCCAATTACATTAATAACTAATATTGTTTGGTTATCTATGTTCTTCCAGATAAGGTTGCAAGAAGAACATGAAAGATGCTTAATCTACCTGGACCCAAGTACAAGAAAGCTGTTAGTAGCCACTGTAGAGACTCAACTTCTTGAACATTATATATCTGCAATTCTCGATAAGGTGTCTATCAATCATTTCTCACCTCCTTTGATCACTTGCTTTTCCATATATATATAATGTGACCGTACTTCTGTTCTATTTGTCTAGGGTTTTACAACGCTGATGGATGGGAAGCGTATTGAGGACCTTCAAAGAATGTATTTGCTCTTCTCCAGGGTCAATGCCCTTGAATCAATAAGGCATGCCGTTAGTCTATACATCCGAGGAACTGGGCATGGCATTGTCATGGATGAAGAGGAGAAAGATATGGTATCGAGCTTATTGGAATTTAAGGCAAATCTTGATAGAATATGGGAAGAAACCTTCTTTAAAAATGAAGCATTTGGCAATACCATCAAGGATTCATTTGAGCATCTCATTAATCTCCGCCAGGTAAAAGATTGATTCATTTATCAAGATAGTTTGGTTTTCCTGCTCTTAACATACTAAAGAATTTCTTTTTATGAAGTTGTATCTGTGAACTGTGTGAAAGTAGGATACCCCAAATTTGGGGGTCAAAGCATTTTTAAAAACTTGGTTATCCCTTGTCTTGAAGCACATCTATATCATACAAATAAATCAAGTCAACATTCAATTTAGACCAGAGATTGATTTATATGTGGATTAAGCTGGAATGAATATTGGAATCCTAGGACGGATATGAGGGTGTGAGTAATATTTCTATGGACTCTGCATTTGTAAAAGGACATTCTAGCTTGACATTCTATGTCTTTTTGGGGTGGTGGACTGAATTATTAGTTAGGTAATTTGTAACTTGAATTGGCTGCTATTGGTAAGGATGAAGTGATTCTTGTGATTTCTCAATCCCACATGGACCTTAGTTACATCCTTATTCACTGTCAGCATCTCAATTGGACATGATCTTTATTTCCATTCTCGATGATCAAAACTGATAATTTATAGTGGTGTTCTGTTCCAGAACCGACCTGCTGAGCTAATTGCCAAATTTGTGGACGAGAAGCTTCGTGCTGGAAACAAGGGTACATCAGAGGAGGAATTAGAGGGCACACTGGATAAAGTCTTGGTTTTATTCAGATTTATACAGGTGACATGCGTGTATTATGATATAACCTGACTTAATTTTTTCTTAATGAAAAATAGAAAAAAAAAAAAGAAAGAAAGAAGGAAATGGAAAAAACAAGAAGGCAATGTCCATGACAGAGCATTCGAGCTGGAATTTGCTGCTGATGATATGTTAATTTTGCTGCCTGCGTGGCCATCAAATAAATCTAAGTCCTGTCTGTTCTTTTACTCGTGTAGGGTAAGGATGTATTTGAAGCATTCTATAAGAAAGATCTTGCAAAAAGGCTCTTGTTGGGTAAGAGTGCCAGTATCGATGCAGAGAAGTCCATGATTACCAAGGTAAAACTTCTGTCTTTCCCCATATTTCTTTCCATAGTTTTAGCCTCTATACTCATACTCACTGTATCACATCTTTGTTACAGTTGAAAACTGAGTGCGGCAGCCAATTTACCAATAAACTAGAAGGAATGTTCAAGGTTTGTAGCGTTGTTCAAATTGACTCTGTGATGCACATGAATTTGTCATTTCTTATTATTTAGCCCTTGTTTGAAAGTGATTATTTGAAAATCACTTTTTCCCCACACTTATTTTCAACTATGCATTCTCCCAAGAAAATCATTTTTCACGTTTTCCGTAAACTTCTCAGCTTTTAAACTACACATTCCCAAAAAATTAGTTTTCAAATAATCAATTCTCTCTAGTTGCTGAGTTTGTTACACTTTTGTTGAACTGAATATCATATCTTACAGCCCATGGTGTAATTATACACTGGCTTTTATTTGTGAAAAACAATGTTTTGAATAGTGATTTTTAGGAAAATGCATAATTAAAAGTAGAAAAGTTTTGGATTTACGTGCAAAATATTTTATTATAGGAATGTGTGATTCAAAATGAGCATGTAGAAAAAAGAGTTTTCAAATAATGTCAAAGAGGGCTATATATGATGGTTTTTGGCTAAAAGATGTATATTGGTTCTGTTTTTCTGAAATGGCAACGCTAGTTGACCTTAGTTTACAACTTTTTGTTTTCTTTTGCTAAGTAAATTCAAACTTTGATAACTCTATTGTCATTTTCATTGTGAGAAGCCACGTACAAGAGTATAACTAAAAGAAAAATATAAAATTAAGTAATCTCGTCAAAACTGTCTACAAATCCATCCAAGACCAATATTATTATTTCACTAGAGTTTGACATTATTAGCTTAGTGATCTTGAAGCTTTACTCTAGGATGTTGAATTGCCATCACAACAGCAAATTAAGCCCCGGTTTGTTTGGTTTAGATAAAAGTCAGATTTTTAGTAGATTTTAATAATAGTTAATGAATGTGTGGTTGAAAAAGTGTACCATGAAATATGTGGTTAAAATTAATTGTTGATTATGACTTAGATTTTAATTAGTTTTTTAGTTGAACCAAACAGGGCTAATCCTTATTCGAGAATTAGGATTTAGGAGCCAACTTCAAAAGTTGTCCTTCAACTTAAAACACTCAAATACTATTTTGTGTTTTGTATAAACAACCTTTGGGGGTTGCTTGACAAAGTTTTTGATGAAAGTTTTAGCAGATTTTGATGGAAGTTTGTAAAAGTTGTAGTTCCCATAAAATGTATGGTTAAAATTGAAGATTCACAAGTTGAAAATTTGATAAAAATTTTAGCAAAGTTTTATAAAACAACCACTAAATGTTATGGGGATCTTCCTTCTCTCACTTTTCTACTCCATCCAATCATTCATGGTTTTAATTGATATTTCTAATAGAAATGTCTCATCACTTCCGTGGCCACTACGTTATAGGATTTCTAATTCAATAAAACCATATGCATATCTTGTAGGACATTGAATTGTCAAAAGAGATTAATGAATCGTTCAAGCAATCATCCCAAGCTCGGACAAAACTCCCATCAGGAATCGAGATGAGTGTCCACGTCTTAACAACAGGGTAGGTGGAAACCTTTCATTACTTCTGCATTGCTTAGCTTACGTAATCTTCACTATCATACGAGTTATTTAAGGAATAAATGTTGTGTGTCTAATTGACTGCAGGTATTGGCCAACATATCCTCCCATGGATGTTAGGCTTCCCCATGAACTGAACATGTATCAGGTTTGGCACTAGAGCATTTGCACAACTAAGTTTTATGTCATGCATACAGTTTTGTAAGATAACCCCATGTTGCTGCAATCACTTTGCAGGATATTTTTAAGGAGTTCTACCTAAGCAAGTACAGTGGGAGGCGGTTAATGTGGCAAAACTCATTGGGTCAGTGCGTGCTGAAAGCGGGATTCCCTAAGGGTAAAAAGGAGCTGGCAGTTTCTCTATTTCAGGTTTGTCCCCTCGATCATGGTTGCGTTGTCTGTTTATCTATGTTTTGAATATTGGACCAGACCGGTGAAGAGAAAGGGGCAAGGGTCAAATAGGGTCAAGCAGGTTGTAAAAATAATTATATAAATCTATATATTAATTAAAAAAAACATAAATAAAAATATGTAGTCAAATATACCAACTTGCAGCTTGAAAATCTTTTTATTTGTAATTATATAATAATTAGATTATTTTTTCTATATTTGTCATTCATAGTCAACAAAAAGATTCAGGGTAAGTTTGAGCCACATTATTTTGGAAGAATGTATTCTGGAATAGTAGATTGATAGAGAATGTGGTTGAAAAAAAAAGAAGGAAAAGTTATTGATGTGTGTTAAGATTTGAGATTCCATCTTAAAAGGTCAACCTTATTAAGAGGAGTAATCCAAGATCTTTATTAATTGGTCTGTGTCAACATCATTTATCGATGTGGGATATATATCCCTTAACACTTCATGTTATTGTCATGCTTTTCTTTAGGCTTTCAAGAAAGAGACTGTCGAGGAGACGAACATTGTTATTTTTTTTCTCTTTTGTTTAGTGAGGAAAACAATTTTCACAAATTGTTAGCCTTTTGCATAGTTGCTGTGATTTTTTTTCATTTGTGGAGCTTCTGTAGCTCTTTGCAATATTGATGAAACCATCGAAAACCGTGGTGCCTTTGCAAATGAGTTTTCCATGCCTACGATTGTGAAGGTCCATTTTCCCTCGTAAAGTTGTTGCAAATACATGTTGTCGTGTTCGGTACCATATTATGATGTCAATAACCCTTGAGAGGTCATTATCTGCCTCTTATTTGTAATCTATTTATATTCGGTCAAGAAACCGTTATTTATATTCACAATTGTTATATATTTATCCCAATTTATATTTATCCCTATTAAAATTTTAAAATTATAAAAAAAATTATTTTCATCTACATCACATTCCAATATTGTCCTTATTTAATTCATTCATTTATTCACTATACATTCATACCATATTTATATATCTGTACATCAACTCCGTTTTTATATATCTACCCCCATCATGATTCTTTCACAATCCTTTCATATTTTCAATTATTGCCATCAATATACACTTTCAAATTTATTTACTTGTTTTGATAGTCGCAGCACATTAGCCACCATTATTTTGAATTCAAGAAAATCAAGGGGAAAAAGACAATCCCAGCAGAAAACTCAAATTCGTGTTTTGATAATCCTAGTAGAAAATGTAGTCGTCGACAACTTTCTACAGTTTCTTTACTGCCTTTGATTTATTTTGGTCCATGGAGGGTCGAAAATCTGATGGAATAATGATACACTGATACAATGGCTTTTAAATCGAGGAGAAGTGGTTTCCTATGATTGCGTCATAAGGTGAGGAGGAGTCAAATACTACAAATTTAGCATTAACATGAGCTCGACAAGGAGCTTTTCCGACCTCGACAGCAAGTTAGATTTTCCTTTTGCCATAGTTAAAGCTCCGTTCAACCCAAGGTCGGCATTTGAGTACTGTTGTAGGAAATGTAATGGAATTCCCATCNATTTATCGATGTGGGATATATATCCCTTAACAATGTGATAGAAAATATTATTTTATTGAAAAATGTGATTGAAAATGAGTAAGAAGAATGAAAATGAAAATTTTAATGTGTACCAAACAAGGGCTCAATAGAAAACAAAAGAGATGGCCCACCTGATGGCCCGCCCCTCAAGTTTTTAGAAGACTTCACCAGGTTCCTCGTTTAGTTCATTCACTGAGGGTTTGCAATTGGAGAATGGGAGTGTGGAAAAATTTCGGTGAGTGAAGCAAAAAATATATAAAGGGGAAATTGTTTTGGTTATCATCACTTCGGGTACGATACGAAGATGATAGAAACTACTATATCTCAGTTCTGAATAGAAGAGTTTCAACAATGGTCGACTTTCTTACTTTTTAATTTTTGTGAAGGTAGGATCCAAACGGTTAACTCGTGAAAACCGGGACCGGCTCAACGGTTCCTGGTTGACCTGAACCGTTGACCCGGCCAGTTGTCCGAGTTTTACACTGGTTTTTCATTAAACAGATTTTAACACAACCAAACCGGTTTACAGACTGGTTCCCAGTTTTTCTGGTTGAACTGGCCGGTCTTGTAAGTCTCCTCTTTTATGTTTAGTAAATCCTGGCCACGAATATAAATGTTTCATCATCTTGGTGCATCTGTCTGTTCAATTCCCCAGGCTGTTGTGTTAATGCTGTTTAATGATGCACAAAAGCTCAGCTTCCAAGATATTAAGGAATCTACTGGCATTGAAGATAAAGAGCTGAGGAGGACTTTGCAGTCCCTTGCATGTGGAAAATTTCGTGTTCTTCAGAAAGTGAGTGGTCATTGCCAGACCCAATTTTTTCTTCTTCAAGTTCGTTAAATGATTTCAAGCAATTCTCAGTTGCAAGAAATAAGTATCCTTGCAGATTCCCAAAGGAAGAGATGTGGAGGATGATGACTCCTTTGAGTTCAATGATCAATTTACTGCTCCTCTCTATCGTATAAAGGTAACCTTGTTATATATTATCTTTTCATTCAAATGAATCTCACCGTGTGATGTTGAAGCTAAGTTTACTTGATATGCGCAGGTAAATGCCATTCAGATGAAAGAAACAGTCGAGGAGAACACGAGCACCACTGAAAGGGTGTTCCAAGACCGTCAATACCAGGTTTACTTTTAGACGTCCTATCACATTCTTGAAAATTCTATTGCAAAACCTTGGGATATCCTTTAGTTGTTTTTGCAATGAATGCTAATTTAGTTTTCGGCACAACTGTTGGTGCAGGTTGATGCTGCTATTGTTCGGATAATGAAAACTAGAAAAGTGCTTAGTCATACACTCTTAATAACCGAGCTCTTTCAGCAGGTATAAAAATGAAATCACTTTCCTGTGCCATTATGATTCTAATTGTGATTTATGCAAATTTAAAAATGAAATATCATCTTATTTTTGTGAAACAGCTCAAGTTTCCAATAAAACCAACCGACTTGAAGAAAAGGATTGAGAGCCTCATCGACCGAGAGTACCTGGAACGTGACAAAAATAACCCTCAGATATACAACTATCTTGCTTAAATAGTCTATATTACCATTTTTCCTTGTATATGTCTTGGGGATGGAAATCTGTGTCCGTATCAAGTGGCTGGAAATTGTAATTCCCGGTTGCATTGTGTACAGGAAGTGATAGTTGTTATTTTTTCCTTTCGTCGCAACCTTTGATTGTAACTGTAAAGTGCATTTATCATGTCAAATTCTGTTCCTATCTTAGAGTTATATACTATTGCAAATAATAGAGCCTGGAATGTTTGGGGATGCGGGTGGATAATCATGTTTAGATGGTCAATTTTTATTTTTGAAGATGTCACTCCTGGTGGAAGTACTATGAACTATCGTGGTAATCAGCTTTTGGGGTTGTTGACGGGAATAATTCTATCTAGCACTATTAGTCTAGGTGGTTACATTTTATAGGCAAAATTAAATGAGTTGTGACTTTGCATTTAAATGAATATATCATTTAATATCATGTAATTGTCATTTAGATTGGTGCTTAGTATCAGTGGTGATAAATAGTATTATTTGATTGATTGTCCAGGTACCATATTTCATAAAGGCAAAACCCACAAAAATGTTATCTAGTAGAAAGAGAGAATGCATACAAATGGTTACATGTCAAGGAACTTGGAGAGTTGATCATAGCCAAACTGATAAACTAAAGTTATTTAGTTTGACTTGTCAAGATTCCAAATTTAAATATTAATCATGCTACATGAACATCAAGGTCAACATAAAATTTGATCTAATATTACGTGATATTTTATTATTGGACAGTTTAAAATGCGGTCAATTTTTTCATTTAATCATATACTGCTACAGGCAATTATGTCAAGTTTTTTGTCGGGCAAATTTGCTTTATCCTTTAAATATAACCTGATAAGGTTGGTCAAAAGAACAGAAGCTTGGTTAAGACAGTATATAGTTGTCATGACTGGTAGGTTGAACAGCACAAAATTATGAAGTGTCACATGTACATGTTTTTTGTAATAGAATCCATCGTACCAAATATGTCCTAGTAGCTAATTGGTTGTTTTGGTCACAAGCCGTGTCCAATTGAAGTTCTGGTTGATGACTTCCAATAATTGAAACACGTGATGGCCCAGTGATAAAATTTTGGACGATAATAACTAAGAGAAAACAGCAAGACTCTATATAATAAGATGATTCAAACTCGAAACTTTAACTTGTAGTGTGCAACTATAAACATCCATATCAATACAACTCAAGCAATCTTGTTGGATAGTGGCTACGTGTTATTGCTAGTAAAGAAAACATTCAAGCGACAAGAGCTCAAAATTAAGCATGATTACATTAATTGTGTCTGGAAAAAACATTTGACCATGATCTCCTGCCTCCACTGGGCAATAGTTATAATGCCCACCTATTGATGTGTCGTTGTCACGTTAACATGTCAAAACATTTTTTTTCTTTTGAAAAGTCAAAAAATAATGAGTTGATCGCTAATGTGGAGATCAACTCTGCTTTTGTAATAGAGAATTTTGATGGAAACTAAATCCACGGCAAAATTTAGAGCACAAAAGCTCTCTTTCCAGTGAACACAGCATTTCTACAATACCGATGTAGCTCTATATTATCATATAATTAAGGCAACGGAAAAATTATATAGTCAAATACTAAAAATAGAAATAAGTCTTGTCCCATAACAATACACATAAGCAGAAAGCATGGAATTTAATTAATTTCGACAAAAAGTAATAATCCCATATTAAGAAAAAAGCTCCTTGTCCAGTGTATCCAGAACAACTAAGATTCACATGGTAAAATCTGCAAGTACATTATGAAACTCTACAAAATGTGCTGTACTCAGGCAATGGATGCCCCAAATGTTGATTCACAATTGTCAAATTCACGGATCTTGGTTGATCAAGACACAATAAGCAACTCCACATCAACTTTTACATTTTGTTTTCAAAGAATGCAGTGCAGTTTTCCATCATTTAGCACCATCATATGATATAAGACATGAAAGCAAAGATAGTCTTGGCAAAGAAATGAAAAACAAAATCTTAATTGGTTATAGCAGTAATTTTGTAAAGATCAACCACAATTTTCATTAGTTTGCACTTACAGTAGCCTCAGCTGCGTCATTGATAAATGAAAAGCTTTTCCCACTCTACGATTCTAAACACCAAAAGAAAAGTGCTTCACATGCTAGTATCTCTCTAATATATTGACCTTCTCATATAATAACAGTGGCAATAGCAGCAACTACAAGCATAATCACAAACTCGAAGTAGTTCAAGCAAATAGAACCTTTGCACTTGATGGCGTTAATTCAAAGAGGGTTTCAGGTGCATCCACCACTTGCCATTGAACAGAAAATCTGCACCTTTTTTTAGATGAGTCTCTAGGGCAAGGGCTTGATATATGGCCCACGGCAAGGTGAAGATTTCGACCTACCACATAAATCCTGTTATCCCAGCAGTCGACACAGAATGGCTTGCATATCTCCTCTGGCAAAGGAGGTCCTTTAACAGTACACCAAGAATCAGTTTCATTGTCATAAACCTTCAGTTTTGTTCTTTCATGCTCTGGAACCACAAACAAATGCTCATAAATCACAACGCTCGAACCAGTCCAGCCTTCTCGCAGTCCATTAGCCATATTCTCCCAGGTATCTGCTATGGGGTCATAAATCTGGCCCCTGGGCACGACATAGAAGGGCCAAAACCAACCTTCTGTCATAAGGAGCTTCCCACTGAGAACTGCTGCATCATATGAGGCCATGTTGGTTCCCATGTTTGCAACTGAACGCCAGGTTCCTTTATTAGGATCGAGGACTTCAGTTGAGTTAAGCTCGAACATATCAGTGCTGTTTCCACCAGCCACATATACCATCCCATCAATTATCCCACTAGCAAAAAATGACCGTGCAGTGATCATCTCTGTCATCACAGTCCAACGGTTCTTACACACTTCATATTTCAGTACTAAATTGAGGGGTACGTCCACATCAGGGGCCACACCGCCACAAACAAAGAGCACACCCTCGTGAGGGATGGATACGCACCTGAATCCATGGGGGCAGACCTTATCCTTGCAAGGCATAGCCGGAATAGTGTGCCAAGAGAACTGCGTAAGGTCTAGAACCTTCCACTCTATGTTTCCAGTACATTTGTGGTGTGCAAAGACAAAAAGCCACTGATCATGGAACCCAAGCTCCTTTCTCCGAGTGAAAAAATGCTCCTTGCTGCCAAACAATGAATACCAACGCTTGCAGACAGCCTTGCAGGTAGTATGTTTATCAACTGGAACCCGGAGGAGGCATTGCAAAGCAACATCATCAGGAAGGCCTGGAATCAGCTGCTCTCCCCTATTCGATAGCTCGAATTCTAGTGAAGGATCTAGCAAAGACGACTGGGTTGCAACTAATCTAAATTGTGAAGATAATGTCATTTCGGAATCTCCTAGCTTGTTAACTGGAGTTTTGTACGATGAAACACGCACTCTTTGCATCTTTCTCCTCTATACTAATGTAAATATCCAAACAAACTGAACTAGCCCTTCTTTCAATATGCTCTTCTCTTCAAATGCAATTTTATCAAAACAATAACGAGCCCAAATCTAATCACTTCACATATAGTTCATTGGGATCCGCACATCTTATTAATTGCATCAAAGATTCTGCAAATCACAAAATGGATTGCCTCAAATTCTTTATCCCAAGACCTCTATCTTCTCACAATAACTGATACTAAATATAACAAATCCACATCTGAAATTCCAAAATTCAACCAAATATTAAAAAAATCACATTTACGAATCTCTCTCTTTTGAATTTAGAGCCACTACTTTTTATCTCCACTTCCAGACTTGAGCGGACAAACTTTGACAAACTTTATTCAGCTGAAAAGAAAAGGCACAAAGCACGGCAAAAAAAATGACAAACGTGGGAATAGCTCAATTCCTCATTCATTTCTAACAAATAACCCAAATACTCCAATTCACACAGTTAAATAAACAAGTTGCATATCTTTCATTTTCATACTATCCATAGTCAAGAAAAACCGCTCCCGGTAATTCAGATGTCAAAATCAATATAAAAAACAAGAAAAAAACTGAATAAATCCAATATGAAAGCAACTTTCGGCTGATATAAAAAGAAGAAAGAAAGAAGAAAAACTTACAGATTATAAAACTGAAGAAAGTTTGATGAAAACAGGGACTTCAGCAGATTTTCCGCGAAGGAATGATTGGCCAACAGTATTATTTAATTGGAATCATGTCTAGCTGGTTCTCGTTGTATTTTTACTATTTCGTTAAAAAAATGTGGCTTTTTTCTGGTGGTTTTTTTTTAATTAAAACGGTACCACAGTATCATTTCATCGAGAAGTAGCGAATGGTCCTGTCAATATATTGTCCTATGGGTCTTACTATTCGTACCTGAGGGTTTACCCTCAGGTTTACTCGGCCCCACTGCCCCCCTCACAATAGGGGGTAGAATTTTTTAATTCAAGGTGGGCAGTGGTGGACCCCTAACCGGAGTGTAAAACTCCGAGTACGAATGGCTTTGCTCTTGTCCTATTGCGGCAAGTAGGGTTGGGCATTTTTTATTTGGGAACCAATGGAATCGGACGGAAATAATATAGAATCCGTCAGTTTGATTTCAATTTCTCTACTAAATGAGTCGATTTTGAGATCAAGCATTGAGATTTGATCAATTTGAGAATGAATGGTGAATTTGTTTTTTTCGAATTCCTATTTTGTTTACACCAAGATGCACCAGATCTTTACTTAAAATTGTCTTACGTCAAATATTTTATAAATTCAGTACTTTAATTCAATCCAATAAGAAAAAAAAAACATATTTTTAGTTCAATATTTTTTTAAGAATCCAAATTTAGAATTGTTTCCAAAATAGGAGATCATCAAGAATCAAGGTCCTTGAGGATAATTAAAGATAACCATGTTTATGTTGTGCTTAGTAGTTTATCATTTTTTTTTGCACCTTTATTAGTTGATTTTGAGCTTTGAAATGAAGTTTTGATTGTTGCCTTGTTTAATTACAAAAGTGACAAATGACTTCATTATTTATTTTTGTCTATTTTCAATCGACAACTAGTTTCATACTTTATTTTTATAATTTTTCAATGTAAAGAACGAGGTCGAATCGAAATCGATTGGTTCAGTTCCACTTTGGTTCTATAGTTGAATATGAAATTAATGTTTTCATTTCTAAGATTCTCGTTGATAGTTGATTCAACTTAATTTTTTTTTAGAACCAGATCGAGCCAAATCACGCCCAACCCCAGCGGCAAGCAAGTTCATATACAAGGAAAACGTACGCACATGTAGATTACGGTCTTGAATTTATTCATTTATTTCGTGGTTAGTTTTTTATTCTCACATGTAAACGGTTCAAAGATGTTAAAAAGTCAGTTCACTTAGGGCTTGATTCTTCGAGAGAATGTACGATGGAAAAAAAAAAAAAAAATTAAGAATGTGATTTTCAAAATGCCTGTAGAGAAAAGTGATTTTTAAAAATCACTTACATAATTTTTAGCGTCTATCAGTGGTCTGATTTTGGATTATTAAAATAGTCTAACTCATGCTTGAAAATTTATTATCTAGTGGTTCTAAAGATATTTTGAAAGAATAAAATTGCATATGTATTCATATATAAAAAATGTAGGTATGTATGAACAAAATGTTGAATTACTGCATCTCGTACTTCTTCACTATGCAAACGTATTGCACAACTAATTTGATTCAAACTTGAACTAGTTAGCACAATGGCCTGCTGCTTTAATATAAGTCTTAAGTATAACGAGAAACATATTATATAGATATGAAGTATGTATATGGAGATGTACATGATAAGATCATTAATATCGAAATCATGACGATCGACCATTTGATATTACGAAATTGTAGAGATAAAAATAGAACGAAGAAATAAAGAGCAAATAGTAATGAAAATCGCATACAATGATAACCATAAATAAAACTCATAAATTAGTCTACTGCCACTAAATATAAAGATGACTCTTTAATTAGTTTAATTTGAGCCTTAAACTGAATTTTTAAAACGTAATCACAAGAAAAAAGATGATGTTCATTGTTAGGTTTTAGAATTTTTGAAATTGGCAATTCTGTGAATAAAAGGACTGAAATTGATATATTGTAAAACTTCAAGGAATAATGTGTAAATAATTGAAAAATTAGGTGTTTAGGTTTAGGGTTTCGAGAATGGGAAAAGAAGGAAAATGACTCGGATTTTCGCTAGATTGTCGTCAAAGTTTGGCTCGAACTACAAAAATAGAAATATCGTCGCTGGACTGTCGCCCCACTTTCGCTCGAGCGACAGGATGTCGCTCGACCGTCGCTAAGCTCTCGCTTGAGCGACATGTATATCTGAAAAAATTTTGTTTCGCGATTTAAATGCTTTTTACCCGACTCATTCATTTTATAACCTACATATAAATACCAAAACTCACATGTACGAATCCCGACTCATTCATTTTATAACCTACATATAAATACCAAAACTCACATGTACGAATTTTCTAAGGTTAAACATTGAGAGAAACAGATCAGAGAGTGATTCCTCCATATCATATCCTTCAACCTTCATTTGTGTGAGATTTTTTGGTGAGAAAAACATCGATTTCATAATCCAAATACCGTACCCTTACTTCCTATATATCTGGTCAGAGGTATGAAGATCGAAGGAAGTCGAAAGGAGTTCCGTCTATGAAGAACGGGTCGTTCTTCGTGATCTATTGGAGATAAATGAATTCATAAGGCTTAGAGTGATGCAGGGTAGCATATTCTACGTAGAGCTTTGACAACTACAGCTAAGGATTGGTGCAGGAGAGCATGGGATTTAGGGAGAGCTGTAAGGAGTGCAATCGGGTAATGTACAAGTCATCTAGTTTAGTAGAGTGTAAGTTGTTAATTTCGTTTATAGTGGAATGACTGGCAAAGTGCCCGAAATTTTTCCCAGTTGGATTTCTCTGTGATCATACTATTGTTCTTTATTGCTTTATTTATTGTTTGTATGATCTGCGGTATTTAAACAAAGGTAAAATGACTTGAATGATTAATCATCTAGAGATAATTAATTGGTAACTTGTTGCCTATTAATTGATTATTTTATTTCCGCATAAAATACCTATTCACCCCTTCTAGGTATTGTTAGGGTCGAACTATGCGTTTTCATTCATGAATCAAGCAAACAATCATAAGAAACTAGAGAAAATCAACAAAAGTAACAAGTATAAGAGAAGAGAGAATACCTTATGGAAGATTTGAAGAGTGTGTTTTGAAGAAGCCGAGTGTTGCTTTAGAGAAGGTAAAATTGGAAGAGATTTTTTTTAAAAGGTCAAAAATAAAAAAATTGGTGAGTTGAAAATACAACCCAAAATGCACTATACTGGTTTTGAGTAGCTTTTAAAGCAGTGCCCCATAAATTAACAAACATTGATTCTTTCAACTTCTCATGTATATTGCCACACAAAATAGTCAAAACAAATTTAAAAAACTAGCAAACAGGCCCTTAATCTTTATGATAATGTCCAACCGGATACAATTGAGTTCAATAAGATGAAATCCCTGTTGGAATTGGTTAAGTACTAAATCATGAAAAAATGACATTCGTGTCAATTTCGACTAAAAATTCGGACTTGATACGATAGTCAAATTATGAAAATAAATAGACTAATTTGTTTTGCTCGACGAGTATATCGTCGTGGTATATTTGGAATCTATAAACTAATTCTGGGTGAATGAGAAATTACGGTCTAAAGTTTGAAGAAAAGAGAAAATTGGCTGAAAATTTGTCCAAATTCGTCACTCTCCTAGTGTTCGAGCGAGGAGGCTATAACTCGAATGACAAGTGAACGACTGAGTCTCTGTTTCTAACATTCGGGTGACGTAAATGTGACAGGCTAGTCACAACAAAAGTTATAACCTTTGACAAATGTTGTTGAATTTTGGGCGCGACACTTCACTCACAATATTTCCTTCTTTATAAATTAGACCCTTGAAATGTCCACTTGTTCATCCTAATGATATGCAATCATGGCATAACATTAAATTCATCTTTTCCTAGCCAAAATTCTACATAAAATGCTATTTTTCCATTTCTAATAAGGAGTACAAAAATCAATCTTCGATTCGTTGTTATTGTGTTTTGAAGTGCTACTAACACAAGAAAATTGTCGTTATATCTTGGGAGTCGATTTCCATTATCCGTGAGCATCGTTGCGAGACAAATTCGACTTAAGGACAAAGAGTTCAACTCTTACCTCAACTTTGCATACATTTCTTTTGGTGTTGCTTTGGCATTCTTTTCATTTGGTGTTTTTCAATCATATCATTATCATTACTCTGTCTAATTTTTAGTAAGGTTGATAAGTTGATTTTTCGGATTTAAAGTCATCATTCAAATCTATCATCTTTTTCAACAATCCCAACAATAAAAAATCGTCCAGTTATATAATATGGGCTTAATTATATTTTGAAGAAAAATCAAAATAATAATAAACTCAAGGAGTTTGTGACTTGTAGTATTCTATTTGGGATTATTCTACTTGTGCAGTGTACATCTGAATGTACATGTAGCAAAATTCTTATTTTTGATAGATAGCGACTCTTTGTGATCCTTTTTAGTACATTTTGGAGATCAAGTATAATCCTTTTAAATGTCACTTCAAAATAAATTTTATTATTTTAAGATATTAAGATGCAAAATTTAGGAAAAATTCATGAATCATGGATTATCTTTCATCAAGTCAAATATCAGGCCCCAAAGTTTAAATTTACAAAACTCAGGGTTTTTCATGAATTAATTAATTATATTTTACAATTAATCTATTAAACTAAATATTTAACTGTAATATAATATAATTGACCCACCCCACCCCACTGCTCAGACGACTATTCCAGTTACCGACGACAACTCCGACGACTGTTCTCCGGTCGCGCTTAATTTCGACGACTATTCCGATGACCGTTTCGTAGCCCCTTAATTCCCGTAACTGCTCTGATTCCGAGGTCATAGATATCTTATTAAGTAGTTAAAAATTTAATTTTCAGTCACAACTTATTAAATTAATTGGTTACAGATCAAAAAATTGGGCCATTCACAATTGACTTCATTGGTCACTGATAAAAAAATTACAGGTCACATATTTTTTTTAATGGAGGTTACAGATTTTTAATTGGTCACCATTTAAAAAATTATTCCA
>CAIGRF010241378.1:20403-31639 GCA_903798235.1 Fraxinus ornus
ATTTTTTTATTCTTAGTAATTTTTTTATTCGTAATATTAATTATTTATTCATTTTAGAAATATATAAATTACTAAATAAATAATTATGCGAAATTAAGGAAAATATTAAATTCATTAAATAAATATATTATTTTTAAATAGAACTCGTTTAATGTATGTATGTGGTTATTATAAAATATTTCATGTTAACTAATGATCGTGTTAGTTATATTTTAAAATTTTTAATTCTCATTTTAATTAATTAAATTATTATTATTTTTAAGATTTCAAATTTAATTTAAATGCAAATAATAATAATAATAATATCCTTTATAATAATAATAATTGTATTAAAAATTATATAACTAAAACTACACAAATACCCTTCAAACAAACTTTTGGCAAATTAAATGAAGGGCAAAATTGACTTTGCACCATTTTGGAAAAAAACTGTGCAAAAGTGGATAGTGTTGCACCATATACTATTCACTTTTGCACTATTTTTCCAAAATGGTGTAAAAGATGGTACTCCATTGGAGACACTTTGCACCAAAATTTGGTGCATTTTGGAGCAAAGGGGTCTCCATTGGAGATGGCCTTACATGTTATTCCATTCTTTTATTTCTTGTTTATTATTCTTTCTTGTTTGGCTAGAACATTCTCTTTTTCTTCAGGTTCTCTGTATTATTCACCGGGGGCTGAGGAAAAGAAGAATCAACCAATCCAAAACGTACCTCAGTTTCCACTTCACATGCAATAGCTACCATAGGTTTCAAGTAAGAGAGGCTGCATTTTTAATTTGAATAATGTTATTCAAAGTGAAAACTTATCGGTAGTCGTCCTACGTAACACACATGACAGTTTGTTATTTAATGCATTAATGTGATGGTTTTTTATTACCACATGCATCAAATAACAAACTACCACGTGTATGTCACGTAAAACGAGCTCATATGAGTTAGTTGGTTCTTCAAAACTAGTCAAGAAAAACAGATAGCGATATGACAATAAATTCAAAATGGTATGTTGACTTGGCAATTGATCGAGGCATGCTCGTTTTTTCTTTGCAATATCATGTAGTTAAAGAACATAGAACGCTAGAAAAGACGAGACTCATCTTGGTGAGGATACGGCATCTGACTAACTTACGACACATTGTACTCAACAATCTCCACAGATATTAAAATAGTGTTCCATGTTCTTTTATAACCAAGGTTCTAATAGTGTGACAGATGACAGTTTACTCATGAAACAACAACATAGAATGTTGCCTTTCATTGGCAAGCAAGTGTGCCAGCAATAAACGAAATTCAGTAGGTCAAGTAAAAGATTAGCGTCCTAAAAAAACTGGAAGAATTAGTCTAATCTTCATCGAAGTCAGAGTCATCATCAGCAACATCACTGATTGAATCATCGGCAGCATCACTGTCTAAATCTACAGCTGCTGCATCATCTTCGGAATCATCATCACTTAGAACATATGTAGCTTTCCTGCTATTAGCCCTCTGTGGTCTGGCTCTCTGAACCACCACTTGGTTACTATCTTCTGTCCCAGCCGAAGTCAGAGACTCATCTTCCACCATTGTGGCCATTCTTCCCAGCATTGAACCACTTTTCTTGTTAAATGGAGATATCCTCATTTTTCTTACTTTTTTCTCAGGAGAATCCGCTGCACCCTGTAAAACTTCTGTTATCAGTTTCTGACCCACAAGCTGAGACTGCTTAGCGGCTGGTCCTCTCTTCTTCATCCCTGCAGGGGGTTTTGTTGTTTTAGCAGCTGCAGGTTTTTTCCCTGCTTTCTTTTTCTCTTCTGCAGGTATATCCTCTTCAAGGTCAAAGTCTTGGTCATCCTCATCGTCAGAAATCTCAGTAACAGTTGACAAAGGCTTCTTCTTTGTAGCAGCAGCCCTTTTTGTTGGTTCTTTTTTCTTAATCTGCACCTCAGAAACTTCTGCTTCTGCGACTGTAAAAGAATAATAAATCAGATCAACTCTAGTATTTCTCTCAAATAGCACAAAGCTGATTGTGTTGGATGAAAAATCACATATGATTCTCATGCATTTCAGTTCCATCAATTGATGCAATTGTGATAGCACCATGTAGATATATGCTGGCATTTTTTAGCACATAGAGCTTACCTTCTGCATGATCAGGGGAAGAATCAAGATTGTAGGCTGCAATCCGTTCATTCAGCGCAAGAATCTCGTCATCGTCCTCTTCATCCTTCAATGCAGAAACTGATTTACCCTGCCAATGTTTGTACCAGAAAAGTAAAAGAGAGAATCTCCGAATAATAAAACTTAATCAGCAGCAAAGACCAACATTTTTCCATACCTTTCTCGGAGCTTTCTTTTGAACTGCATCCCTGGCATTATCTGTGGGGGAAACAAGTCGAATATTTATAGATACCAGTTACTGATGAAACATGAGACCTAAATATATGAGGTTTGAACGTACCTGTTTCAATCTTGGAGTTAGGTGATATTTTCATTGGCTCGACAACAGATTCTGTTTTGTTGACCTTATTGTTTTTTCTTGGATTCTTCATTGCTGGTTTAGGTGCCTTCCTCCCCCCCTTGGGTTTAATCTCTAATTCATCTTCTTCTGTAAGGGCCTCTCTTTTGTCTTGTTCCTAAATTAGCACAAAATTCAGCAGAATGGAAGAAATATCACATTAATATATATACAAGACCAATGAGTGATAAAATCTCACATCAAGTTCCTGATCGAGAGCATCAAGATCTTTAATCCATAAAGACTTAATAGTTGCCTGTCTCATTTCTTCAACTTCTTGGATCAGCTTATCCCTATTATTACACAACTCCTGCACCTTCTCGATGGTTAAGGACCCAATTGACATAGAAAGCAAGTAGTCATAATCACTAGCCCGAACTCCTTGGCTAGTGACCATGTCGGAATTCTCTTCAGTCTCTTCAGAAACATCACTTGACCCAGCAACAGAAACTTCCACGGTCTTTGACTTTTTGGGAAAAGGAGTGAAACCCTTATCCTTCAACTCAATGACCAAATCAGCTCTTCTCCTGTTGCTCACTATGATCTTTCCTTCCACAACATTCAAAATAAATCTAACTTTGTTTTCAAGTATCAACAACTCCCTTTCAAGGTTGTCCATCAGAACTTTCTGCAAGGATTGTCTCAGTCAGTAATTTGTACACTATTCACACTTATCATTCGACATAATTTACAAACTTGCCTTTCTTTTCTCGTAAAACTCAAATCTTATAGAGAAAAAGTCCTCAAGAACTGCACAAGGAAACAATTAAATGGTGAAATATGTTATTTTCAATAACCTAAGTTATAATTGTTGGCAGTTACATACTTTTTTCTGGAGTGTCATACTTCTTGATTACGCCTTTTGAGTCGAATAGGTGCATGTTACTTGTACTTATAGTAGTCGTTAGCTTAAACTTCTTCAGCAAACCCTCTTGCTTGGCTATCATCATATTCTCCTCAGACAAATCAACCTCGAAATTCACAGAATCAGTAGTATGGTACTCCCTCACTTCCTGCAAAATGTAAAATCAAGTTCCCGTGAGATTACCAACTGTGACACACATTACCATCATATGGACATTGACAAACCTCAATGAATGGATAAAGGGACTCTAGAAAGTCCTTGTAATCCTGAGTCCACTTCCGAACTGGAAGCTCTGTAATCCTTAGCATTGTATCACTGACTTCCTCTATAATTCCAGTAGCAGTGTAGGTCGCCCCAGCTTCCTTTGTTGCTGTTTTCTCTATAGTTCCTCTGAATCCTTTGTACCATGGATCCATAGGCTCCACTGGTTCATCATTCAACATATGCCTCACGTTGGCAATAATGTCACGTGGATTGTAATTAGGGACAAACGAACTCCATCCCGTCCCTATTCCTTCACTTCCATTTACCAGAACCATTGGTATGATTGGTACATACCTATATCATAAACAAAAATAGGTTTCAAATTGTGAACAAACAAAATCTTCCACCTTCATTACTTATGCTAAAAATTACCAAGTAGGTTCAATAGTTTGCCCATCTTCATTTTGATAATCCAGTATAATATCATCATCCTTCGGAAATAGAAATCGTGTAATGGCAGAAAGCTGAGTGAATATATATCTTGCACTCGCATGATCTTTCCCTCCCTGTACAAGTTCATAATCACAGCATGTTCAAATTGACTGTTTACTAAATGGTTGCAGCCAAAAATGATATTGAGATACAGAAGAATCCTGTTATCTCACCTGATTTCTTGTACCGAATTGACCATTCGGTTTTAGAATATTTATGTTGTTGCTGCCCACATATTTTTGAGCCATGCCAATAATGGTACTGGCAAGACTCTGCTCGCCATGATGGTAAGCGGAGTGCTCAGATACATAACCAGCAAATTGGCCAACTTTTGCTTCATGGACAAAGTTTCTCTTAAAAGCACAGAAAAGAATCTTTCTTTGACCAGGTTTCAATCCGTCAACCATGGATGGAATTGATCTCTGAAGATCAGCTATTGAAAATAGTATAAGTTCCTTGTTGACAAAGTCACGATACTTGATGAGTTTTTCTTCCTGATCAAGGTAAGTCCCAGGCTGCAAAACAAGAAATCCAAAGTTTCAGAAAATTATCTTTGTACTGATATTCTGAATAGTTGCCATCGAATTTTTTCCATGTTAAAGTGACATCCAAAACGCAGTTTCCAACCTCAAATTGTCTGAGCCAATTCTTCCTTGCTTCTATCTTCTTCTTACTAAAAGCAAGTTCTATTGCCTCCCCATCATGGTCATCCCCCCAGACAAAGTCCTTCTTGTGCTTCTTAAGATCCTTAAAGTACTCCTTCCCTTCTTTATCTGTACTTGTTCCTAACCCCTACATTGAAGTTAGAAATGTAAAAACATAATTAATTAATGAATACAGCACAAACTTGAACCAATTTTATTATATAATTTGACAGAGAAGCCTTGAAAATTCATAAGGGCTGTTTGTCTCCCATTTTGGGAGAAGAAATAGAGTTTTGAATAGTATTTTTTGGAGAATGTGTGGTTGAGAAGTAAAATAATTTTATTGATTTGTGTGTAGAATATTTTATTGAGTGAATATGTGGTGGAAATTGTTTACTGTAGCAAACAATGTTTGAGAAAATGATTGACAAACAGGGGCATAATATCCAATACATTATCATATATCAGGAATATACAAACCTTATAGTATTTTATAGACCAATTTTTCCCTCGGTCTCCCAAACTTTCCTTCCATGATTCGTACTCAGGCATTGTATAAAATGACCTTTTCTCCCCATTTTTATGAGTAGCCTGTGTAACATGATCAAAAACTTTTAAAAAATTAAAAAATCAAATACCTGTACTAATTTTTAGGACTGAGGCTAGTTTGTGATAATACAAACCTTTACAATCGGAGTGATAAACTCAACCAAAAAAGAAGGAATTTTGAGCAATGATGGCCAGAATGAGTGGATGAAATTAATCAATAGCCCCTTGATATGGGAACCATCATGATCCTGCACAAAGTACAAAGTTGAATTTCAGCTGAAAAGTCCACCTATCATTATAATGTTGGGTAGCATGGACATGAAGGAAGAAATTGGCCAAGTATAGGACCACATTACCTGATCAGTCATTATCATCAAGTGGCCATATCTCAGTGATTTGATGCTATCGTACTGTTTACCATGCTGCAATCCAAGAATCTTCTTGATGTTCTGAATTTCAGCGTTGTCATTGATCTGCTTAGTACTTGCGTCTCTAACATTCAGCAATTTACCCCTGAGGGGGAACACTCCATAGTTGTCCCGCCCCACAACCGATAATCCAGCAATCTGAATAAGATTCAAAGCAATTTAAATTACAGTCGATGATAAATATCTTTAGTGAGTCAAAACACTTGAGTACACTTACTGCAAGAGTGGCTGCCGAATCTCCTTCTGTCAAAATCAGGGTACATTTCTCAGAGTTTTTGCCTCCAGCAGCATTAGCATCAGCTAGTTTTGTAAGCCCAGTTATTCTCTTGCTTTTTGTTCCGTCTGTTTTCTTAAGGTCTTTTTTCTCCTTGAAGTCTGCCCATTCCATGATACTGTTCACTATCTCAGAATTTGCCACTGTCCAGAGTAAACCAGTGAATGTCATTACCAACCTCTGACAATCAGACAATTGGCATTTGTTAAAAGTAACAATCACAAACCTTTACTGAGGAACTTGTCTGAGAGTTTACATTCAGAACCAAAACTTTTCTGGCGAAGCGTCAAAGTTTCTTTGGTTTGAGAATCAAAAGCAGGGTTGTCAATAAGGCAATTAACAAACACCCAGAGATGGTTCTTCACCGAATGGGATTTAAGGTTGGCATTCTTTTTCTTCTTGTTTACATACTCAGCAAGATGATTTGCTATCTGGTTGGTTACATAATCCACATGTGTCCCACCCTTGATTGTTGAAATTGAATTCACAAAGCTGACCTGGTAAAATTAACCAGTATATTAGCAACTTTACACTTTAATTCCTCATAAATGAGCTCTGCCGTCCTTTGCCAGGTACCAAAGAAGATAAGTTTTCAACTTCAATTGTAATTATATTTTAGCCTGGTGAACCAGAGAACTTACTCACTCCCATACCTGTTGAAATTGTCCTTCGCTCAGACTTACACAAACTTCCCACCTATCTACCTTCTCTTCCATTCTGCTACATTATAATATCATTAGTATTCTACAATTGACCAAAAGTAACAATCCCAAATAAATGAGAAAAATATCAAACACAATAAAACAGAGAGAAAGATCTAGGTTGGACCTGAAAGCAGATTTCAAGTAAAGGTTGCAATATTCGCCAAAAGATTTGACCCGAATGTCTTCCCCATTCAGTTCTACCTTCACAGTCTTTCCAAGGCATCCTGCCATGTCAACCACTCGCTTCTTCATTAGGGCAAGCACATCATCCTCCAGATGAGTCATGTTGAACTTGGCTAAGTCTGGCTTAAATGTAACCTTTGTCCAATTCTCACCCTCTTTGCATTTTGATATAACAGGCTGAGACTTATTCCCCATGTTACAAGAGAAAACCTTTATAAAAGAAACACGTCAGCAAAATCATTACCATCATCAAAGGCTAACATATACTAATAAAAAATTAGCACAAATTAGAAATGTTAAGCCCCTGTTTGAGCCACATTATTTTTCTCATTCTCATTCTTCTACTCATTTTCAACCACACGTTTTTAAATAAAATAATATTTTCCATTACATCACTAAATTTTCCTTCTTTTTCGACCCCATAGTCCACATCACATCAAATGTAAAAATGCATTCTTACATCCAAAATATGCACCAAATAGGGGTAATTTTATGAAGTGTGATATTATCTTTAATGAATCCAAAGTGATCTCAACACTTGAGGAAGACGACTATGTCAGTTATTGAACCCTATAACATAAAGGATTGAAGTGTTGGAATATTCTAACAATGTTTGGGCCACATGTAACATATTAAAATGTGTGTGCTATTATTTAAAGTATATTAGTCATTAGAGTGATCCAATAAAGATGAATTTTGACTAATGGGTATTAGGTTTCATGGAATTAAAGTGTAGAGACCGAAAATTTGTTTTATATTGTTGAGGGCCGATTTAAAACAAATGAAAGATATGAATAGTCATTATCTTATGAATATATGGGTTATGGTCCTCATTTGAGTGTGTTCTTTAAGATTTCTATATCTCCATCAATAGAAATGAAAATTGGAGTGAAGTTCACAAATCAAATTGGAAGATCGTGATCCATTCAGGCTAATAATCAATTTATCATGGATTCAGATATGTTTTATGTTTTTGTTCATTTTTTTTCTTCAGATTTCAATATGGAGAATGGATCTAGGGATATTTATGTAAGAAAAGGATTTGAATAAAGTATATGGATTGATTAAGCCTTTTCAATTTTCTATCATGAAGACCAACAGCAGGCATTAAAAAATAATGATGAATGATTCGAGAACATTCAAGAATCAACTAACAGGAAAACAACACAAAGAATCAGGCAGGTGATTGTCGATTACATAATTTTGTAATAATGTCACCTAAATTAAGTTCTAAATCTACAAGTGGCAAAATTCAAGTGTCTTCAAAAATTAAACCCCCGAGTCTGGATTTCAGAGAAAAACTCCATAGTGAGTAATCATCAAATCCTTATAACATCATCCATGAAAAAGAGAAAAAATGTAATAGAAAAAAAGGAAAAAAAAAAAAGAATTAACCTAAACTTCATTAAAATCAAGAAAAACCAGTGTGAAATAACCAAAATCCAAGATACTTCCAGAATCTGTACAACATTCAAAATTGACCAGAATTCTTTGAATAAAAAATCAATATAAAAATTAACTAACCAATAAACAAAATCCAACTGAAAGAAACATTTTGTAATGATACCTGCTTGTACTTCCTCTGCCTCCTTCCATCAGCAGTCTCGATTATGAACTCCGTGGAGAAAATATTAGTAAGTTTTGCCCCGTACCCATTTCTTCCGCCAGTAGTCTTCTTCTCCTGGTCATCATAGTTACTGCTAGTCAACAAGTGCCCAAAAATCAACTCCGGAACATAAACCCCTTCCTCCTGGTGGATCTCCACTGGCACACCATCGCCATTGTTGTAAACGCTAATGCAGTTGGCCTCGGCATCGATGGTGACCTTCAGGGAGTTCATTTTCGGATCTCGCTGTTTGTTGTCAGCAGCGTTGACAAGAATTTCATCAAAGATCTTGTAAAGTCCAGGGACATAGGAGATGGCTTTCTGGACCATTTGATTATCTTCATAGATCCAAAGAGTCTGGCTGTGTTTCTCAATGGATCCAATGTAGGTGTCAGGTCGCAGGAGGATGTGTTCAAGCTGGGTCTTTTTCTGGTAGGTTTGCTCAATGGTTTTTCCGGCGGCACCTGCGCCGGCGCCGGTGATGTCGTGTGGCAAAATGTTGGCATTGTTGCTGGTGGTTAAGGGGGCTTTTTTCGGAGGCATGACGAAACAGAGAGCGAATTTGTGAGGAAAGATGTAGAGAAATGGAGGGTTTTGACACAGAGAGAGTGTCGATTAGCGAATTACTGAGTGAAAATGGTGGTTTGTGGAGCGCTTAATAAAGGCGGGCCAACGGTAAGTTTTGGGCGGATTTGAAATTTGAATGGACGGTGAGGATTGGGAGAAGCGAGAGAGGAATTGAACGGTGAGGATTTGTTATTTCACGTGGGGACGGGGGAAGGGGGCGTGAGGGTGTAATATTTACATTTTAAAAAATGTTATTTAGCACAACAGGTGTTTAGCCCCTGTTTTGACACCCATTTTATGAGAGGGTAATTTTGGAATAGTGATTGATGGGAGAATGTGTGGTGAAAAAGTGATGAAAAGTTTTAGATTTGTGTGTAATATTATTTTATTTGGAGAATGTCTGAAATGAAAAAAAAAAGAAAAAAATAAGAATGAGAATGAGAATAGAATGTGTGCCAAACAGGGGCTTAATAGAATCCAGTGGCAACACTAGTGATATTAAATTATATGTTCCATTAAATTAATAACATAATTTCACTTTTAATTAAATCTATTGCATATTGTCACATAAACTGGTGTTTTAACATCACTAGTGTTAAGCCCCCGTTTGATACCCATTAATTTCTTTTTCTCTTTCTCATTCTTCATTTCAACCACAAATTCTCCAAATAAAATAATATTACGCAAAAATAAAAATAAAAAACTCATCACTTTTCCACCGCACATTTTCACATCAATTACTATTCCAAAATTTCTATTCTCTCAAAATGGGTTTCAAACAGGGGCTAAATAACATTATTCTTACATTTTTCTAATTTAGACCAGCTTTGGACGTTTGTACTAGCTATCAATTTTTCATATTAGAATACATAATTATCATTTTGAATTATACAAAACAGAAGGAAAAATAAAAAAGATGAAAAAGGAAAATCAAAAATGAAGAGTAAAAAATCAAGAGGATCTACCAAAATTATTTAGGTGCAACAAGATAGAGAGAATGAAGCAGCTCTAGTAAGTGATGGATAAAGAAGAGATAAAGAGCCTATCTAGAGGAGATTTTAATGGATTTTTTTACCGTTGCACATCCACTTATAGTCGAGTTTTTTGACTAATACTCGCACGAGTGGTCCCAGCAGGCTGACCAAAAAGGGTCAAAAATCTAACCAAAAAGGGTCAGAAAATTGATTTTAATTTCCCTAAAAATTTCCTCCAGACAGGCCCAAAGTACTTGTTCGAAAAATTAACTCAATAATTTATTCCAATTCAATGAAAAATTAACTAGAAAGAATTTGAAATCAAAATTGTTGTTGCATCAATTTTTTCCGACATATATGACCATCGCCAAAACCTATTTTGTAGAATGAGAGCCTTCGCGCCCTCGAATGTTAGGTCGTGTTCGGTAGAGATTAAAATTGAATAATTAGCCGTTATTGTTGATTTTTATTAGGCGAGTATGACCCAATAACGGCCATATTTTCAATTTTAATTGAATTTTAAACTGTACCGAACAGAGCCTTAATCGTGAGCCTTCCGTGACCAGTATAAAAATATTCCTTAGAACTAAAACAAATTTTTGGCCTCAAAGCTTGTATCTTCAATTTATTGTACAATTGGTCCTCCATCTTGCATTCTTCTTCAAATTTAGTCCTTCAACACTTTTTCGTCAATTATGGTCCTTCAAATTTAAATGTATCCAAATTGGTCCATCGACTCATAACTACTTCCATTTTGGTAATTGAACTTTTCTAAGTGTTTAGTTAGTCTCCAAAATTTATGAAAACTTCCACTTAGCTTTTCAAATCCTTTCAATTGAGTCCAGATACTTTCGATCCGTCATCTAAACCATTCTTTTGTTCAATTAAGCCCATGTTTGTTTTCCACTTCCTGTCAACAAAAATGAATTTTTGTACCCTTTTTTTCAAACTTTTTGGGGACATTGTCAAAGAAAATGGTCAAAAAAATAAAAAATAAAACGGTTGCACATGTTTGTAACGGTAGGAAAATGCATTAAAATGAGATGAAAATCATTCCATTTTGCTTTGTTTACCTTCAAATCGAGAATTTAGCCTACGAAAGTCAAATAAAACAAAAGGTGAATAAAAATCCACTCAAATCATCAACTTCTGAATAATTTAGGCTCCGTTTGATTGGCAGCATTTTCTAGGGAAGTAGGAAAATCTTTTCCATTTTCCAACTTTTGTAGTGTTTGATTGGCGAAATTTTCCCG
>CAIGRF010241378.1:37207-47627 GCA_903798235.1 Fraxinus ornus
CCATACACAAACAAACCATAAAAATCCCCACCAATTCCCACTTTATAGTTTTAACTTTTTTGGTATTTGCTATCCAGTGGAAGGTCGCAGACCATTCAAATTGTGCCCGGTAGATGAGTTTTTAAGTTTCCTCGCCAATGAATCACTCTAATTTATCCTTAAGATATATGAGACTGAAGGATATCTGAACACTTGAGCAGCTGAAACAGGAAAGTTTTCTTGTTGAATTGCATCTCTTACATTATTATACCCTTTCCAGAGTGAGGTCAATATTTGAAATTTAAGTTTGAAACTTGTTGCTATTGATTATCTTAATATGGTATTAGTTTAATGTCACTCTTTGAGTGATGACTGTCCTTATTCTGCGGTATATGCAACAAATGATATTTGATAACTCAGTGATGTGAGGTGTTGATAATTCGAAGTTACCCATAAAACATTATATTTTTTGTTATCTTACTTTGATTGTTTATATATTTATGCAAAAAAAGTTGTATAGAGAAATTGTGATAAAATATTTTATTATGGAATTAAATCAATTGTAAGAGTAGAAGCTCACTGAAAGGCAGTGCATCTTCTAGCAACTGTCTAACTTTTGGGCTACATAATGTGTGGCCTCTAGGGAAACTTTTAGTTGTAAATTGTTAACTTCCACTATCTCATTGACTCGACCATCAAAGCAGAAACTTAGGATGGGGAAAGAAGTTGGAATTGCTAATGCTTGAGATGTGATAAGATGCAAAGAAGTAGAAAGAAAAGAATGTGACGAGATACTAGTTACGAGTCTGCAGTATTCTCACCTAGAACTGGCAAGGAATGAATCCAGCAGAAGACACATCATTTGAAACTCCCCAAAAAACAAGAGATATATTGAATCAATATGACCAATGTGCACTTGTGCACCAATCGATGAAAGACTAACAAATTTTGTGCATTTCTTGTCTTTATTTATTTTCAGCAGGGGTAGAAGCAGAAGCTATAGTACTATAACCAGGCTGCGACTAGGATGACCTAAATACATGAACATGTTGTTAAAGAAGACACTGGGGCAATCTGTTTGATGCATTTGAATATGGAATGGTGGAAACTAGATCTACCAGATAACTGAATTAGAATAGCTAAGAAACATAAGCCCAAGTCTCACATGAAAGTTCAGAGATCTATCCAGAGCATGAATATTACTTTTGAAATCATCAACAGAAATCCAATTGCTTAGATG
Organism: Fraxinus ornus; assembly: GCA_903798235.1. Taxonomy (NCBI): domain Eukaryota; kingdom Viridiplantae; phylum Streptophyta; class Magnoliopsida; order Lamiales; family Oleaceae; genus Fraxinus; species Fraxinus ornus. The sequence goes on from CAIGRF010241378.1 coordinate 38,427, forward strand.
TCAGTGTTAGGCGCTGTATAAAAATTTGAAAAGAATGGAACCTTCGAAGAGGGATAGCAGCCATTATTTTGACTGGGACAAACAGGATGAGGAAAGAAGGGCTGTTCCATACCCACAAGAATGGCTTGGCTGCTGAATAGAGATTAATAGTAACCATGACTTTGAAGTCCCCCATTTGACTACCTTGCCCCCATCCTCCATGCTTTATGGCCTAAGTTGGATTGGCCTCCGCTTGAGGCTATTAAACGTAGGACTCAAAAGAGTAGAAGCAGGATACAATTTTTTTTACATTATTTAGCACATGGTAAGCTTAAAAGATTACATATTTACTTAATACACCATTACCCAAAAAAAAAAAAAATCCAATTTACTTACATTCACAAACATATACATGCAGCTTATTATGTTTGATAAACATAATTATAGTTTTATCTATATAGATATTCCTGGCAGATAGAGCACAATGCAATGATGTATGCAAACATTAATTGTTAGTTTCTTCTGCAGTTGAAAGTTATGATCGGTTCAGGAAATACGAAAATTCAAGTAACTAAAGAGTACTTCGCCCATCATTATTCATCTCCATAATTTGAATCTCAAAACCAGTTATTGAACCTTTTAAAGAATAGCCTCAGGTGAGAAACAAAGAAAAAGTTGAAAAGGGATCGAGTTTGGAAATAGAAACATATATTTGAACCTAGTATATCTCCATCTAGTGAGCTTGACGAGTGAAGCGTAGCTTTCATCTGATTGGTGTTCGACTCTGATGGGGTTTCTTTGACACCGTGTTCAACTCTGATTGTTGATTTGCTGAATCTTTCTCCTTAGTCATTAGCCTATTGACTATCCTTAAGACGAACTATATTATTTATCTCGTTGTGAGGCTTTATCCACACAGTAAATATCAAGTGTTCTGTAAATGAAGTATTCTCTGACAATTATGTGTTTCATCATTTGGTTTTCTGCATCCCTTCCACCATATGGTGTTTTTAATTTATTCAGTTAAATTAAAAATCATTTTCCTTTTTATCTGAGGCTGACGAGGTTAGCATGGAAATATTTTCAATGAGTATTTCAATAAGCTGGAGAATGTTTGTCATAGGCTTTGGTTTTGGACATGATATTGTAGCTGCCTTTTTCTGTGTAATGGTGCAGTGGTGCTTCTCAGGTTTGATCATTCATTTACACACTGCATGGTTTTCCACAACTCATTACATTGGCACAGACACTTTAGTTTTTAACATCTATAAAGATTTCCGTTGTCACACATTTTTTAGTTTAACCATGTTTGATTCTTGATTGTAATTGGGACGGGGGCTTCTGTTTTAATTTTCAGTTATTGGTTTCGACTTCGAGTTAGCAAAATGAAACAACAGTTGGGGTTAAGTTCTTATATCGACTGTCATCTTACTTCTCCCAAGAATGTTAGTTTTCATTCCTCAGTGAAATGATCAAGAGTTACATTTCAAGAAGGTATCACCGATGGTCCAATAAGAATGGTTTCTATTGACCTCAAAAAATGTTGCCAACAGATGCCGAGTCCACTCATGCATACGCAAGCCAAATCCAACATGTTGACGTGGATCTACGGTCTAGATCGCTCCAAGGATTGAACGTGGGGGGACTCAACGTCACAAGACGTTACCGTTCGGGCTTCCGACGAGGTAAACAGAACACGATTGTATAAGAAATCAGTCAATAAAGAACAAGATTCGTAGCTGAGATATGATAATAGATGGGAGAATAATATAGCTCCAAGTATTTAGAGTTTCACCAGCCTTCAATTGTTACATGGTGGAGGTATTTATAGTAGTACAAATGAAATGGTGACATTTGGATCAAATTACACATTGCCTCATCTCCTCGACCGACCCATCAATTCATAGTCATCAATTGACTTTCATATATACTCAAAAGCATTAAATGTTTTTACAGTGATAAGACAAGATACAAATACACTTTATACAAATGTCACATCAATCATTCGAATAAGATCATTATCATGAGTTCAATTTTTGCACGTTGAGGCGCCTTGGATAATGGGCCTTGGTACAACATTGGGCCTCGGTTGACACGTCAAAGACAGGAAAATACGTCCTGATTCAATTGGGTTGGTCCCACCGCCCAAATATGGGGCCACGTGGCGTTCCTTTTTATGAGTCATAACAGTTTCCATTCGAATGTAATGCAGTAGTCTTGCTCTCAAGTTTGTACTGTCCTTTTGCAGTTCTCCCTCTTCTCTGCACCACCACCCTCATTCCATCTTGCTTTTTGCCTCCATCCGTTGCATGCATCAGAGGGTGATAGCACTAGGAGGGATATGATTAAGGAAGATGGAATTAGAAATAAGTTCAAGTGTTTAGTACATGTCATCGGTGCTTAACAGTTAACTCTAAGCACCGCTGTTTACTACATTAATTCTCATTGTACAACTATGGAGCTAAATCTAATTTATCCTCTATTTGGGGTAGTTAAAATTTAGATTTTAATAAAAGTTGATGAAATGTGTTCTTAAAATTAATTATTAACTTTGACTTAGATTCTAATCTAGACCAAACAAGAGCTTAAAATCAAGTTTTCAAAATTTCCAAATAGACACTACATTTTGCTCTATATGGAGGAACTCCTTTTAAGGGATCTTGTTTTGAAGGTGGAAGACCTAGAATCTAATTGACACACACCCAATTTCTCCATATAACAATCAATTTGACACCGATGATTTTACATAAGCCCATGTTTGGCTAAAGAACAAACTGAAATAAGTGATTAATAACTTTTTCTGAAGCTTCTTCATGTGCCATTTACTATTTAATTAAAACTTTTTTATGTTTCTTTCGTTAATTACTTTTGCCCAATTCTTATATATATCTACTATCTATTATCTAAGGAATAAATCTCATCAACAGTCACTGAACTTTCAATGAATTTCATTTTGACTCACTAAATTTCAAATTTCACTTTGTCACATCCTACCATCTATCTTCCATCAAGCTAATGGAAACTACTTAGATGGTAGCCATATTGTTACTGATCCTCCATTTAAAAGCTACGCGACACCCTAGAAATGAAAATGGTAAAACGAGAGTTATGACTTCTTCAGAAGGAAAATGTGCTAATTTTTTTCCAACACTTTTATGATGCAGTGCAGTGTTAAGTTGACATGCTACACGGTGAATAAGTGAAAGACACGTAGGGAAATAGCTACTATTTAAGCATTTTTGTTTTTGTTTTTCTCACTTTTTTCGAAGCTACATGTGGTGCAAGATGAAATTTGAAATCGAATTGACATTCAATTACCCCAATTGAAACTAAACTAAAGTTCAGTAGACATATTAAAGTGTATTTATACAATTAGAAATTTGCTGAAAATTGAGGGATCTCTAACGAAATTTACCCAATATGTCAATCTCTGTATTTGTCACTGTTCTAAAAAAACCTAAAGCATAATTAAACGACGAGATAATCTATCTTTTACTGTCCTTCCATTAAAAACGCACTTTTAATAACAATGGTATTTCCGTATTTGTCTTCATGCTTTCACAACATTGATTAAAAAGTCAAAAGAAGGACATCCACATCCATTCAAAAATTCAAGAGCCATGTTATAGTTACGTAATCATTGATATAATAATTAATATAATGTCACATGCCATTTTATCGTTGAACTGTTTTAAACACAATCAATTTTTCATCATGTTACATTTTACCGACTAATATTATGTCATTCCATCTGTCAATCATTTTCTATCAAAATAGCGTAACCCAAAATTCAAATTTCAAAGGAGCCCCCCTCGATCAAATCAATAAAGCAAGTTCTATTCTTGCCTCTAACAAAGTTTGAAATAGGACTCTTTGTGGACACCAGTATGACAGCTCTTGTACCCTGACCTGCTGAGTCATATCCAGCGATTTGCCTCCTCCACGATGCTCTAGGGACGGGGCGGTGGTGGACCTTCATGGTTGGGGTTCAACCTTTAATAAAGCAAGCAATAAAAATAAAAAACGGATATGATGATTACAGATTGTAGGCTAATAATTGCATGGATTAAGGAAAGGGTTGGTAACGCTAGATTTCTTAGTCCATGTTTGGTACACATTAAAATGTTCATTTTCATTATTCAATAAAATAATATTTTTCATCATATCAATATTTTTCCTTCTACTCGATCAAATCAATAAAGCAAGTATAAGTTCTATTACTGCCTCTAACAAAGTTTGGAATAGGACTCTTTGTGGGCACCAGTATGACAGCTTTTGTACCCTGACCTGCTGAGTCACATCCCGCGATTTGCCTCCTCCACGATGCTCTAGGGACGGGGCGGTGGGGGACCTTCATGGTTGGGGTTCAACCTTTAATAAAGCAAGCAATAAAAATAAAAAACGGATATGATGATTACAGATTGTAGGCATTAATTGCATGGATTAAGGAAAGGGTTGGTAACGCTAGATTTCTTAGTCCCTGTTTGGTACACATTAAAATGTTTATTTTCATTATTCAATAAAATAATATTTTTCATCACATCAATATTTTTCCTTCTTTTTCAACCACACATTCTCCATCAATCTACTATTCTAAAATGCATTCTTCTAAAATAATATGATTCAAACACACCCTTAGTTAGAAACTTTTTGTGACAGAAAAATTATCAGCCTTCAAACTTGCTCCCATACTTTTAGCTTGCATATGAGTTTCATTAAAATGAGATCTTGGAGAAAATATGTTTTGAATTAACGACTTTTGAAGAATGCGTGATTTAAAAACAAAGAAAATTTTTGAATTTAAGTATAACTTTATTTAGAGCTTGTTTAAGTCTCATTTTTGGCCAAAATGCATTTTTGAATAGTGATTTGATGAAAAATGTATGGTTAAAAATAAAGTTTTGGGTTTACGTGTAAAATTATTTGGAATTGCGTTTTTTTTAAAAATGTGTGGCCGAAAAAGAAAGAATTTTTTTATTTATTTATGTGTAATATTATTTTATTAGAGAATGTGTGATTAAAAAGAATAGAGAAATGTATTATAAATTTAATGGGGCCAAACGAGGGCTCTATCTTGCTTGACATTTGATGTGTTGGAAAAAAAATTGAGTGGAGAGAAAACTTTTTTGTTTTTTAACTATCAAATGACATGACAATTTGCACAAACTTTCAAACTTGGGTGCACGAAGCAGAACTGTTGAGTTAAACCCTTTTAACACTCTTTCACACATACAATGACAGATGGCCGACCCTGGCCCAAGTCAAGTAAGGCTAGTGCCTTGGGCTCAGATTTTAAGGGCCTTTAAAAAAAAGCCCAAGGCACCTCAAAATTTAAGGGCCCCTAAAAAAAGCCCCAATCAAAAACCTCTTAAATTCCTATTTCCTTAAACGTCTTCAACTTTTCGGTCTTCTTCTCGGCTTCTTCAACAATCTCTCACCAAAATTTCAAATTCCAATATATAGCGTTTCTTGGACGTGGAACGGTTGACGATGGACTACAAGATCTGAGGTAAGATATCAATCACACTCAGAGACTTTATCCATATGTGTTTGCTTTTGGCTTTTGCGTTCTCGATTGAATATTGATGTGTTATACTAAGAAAGGGACAAGAAAGCTTTTCGTGTGATTGATTTTTATTAAAATTGTTTGTTTAGAATTCTAGGGACTGGTCATTCATGAATGCCCAAAATTGGACTTTTATTGTTTGTTTAGAAAAGCTTTCTTGTGTTTGTTTTTATTTTAGTAATTTTTTTTTGGACTTTTATTGTGCCTCAGTGCCTGCCGCCTGGATTATTGGTTCTTGACTTCATGTATTGATATTCTAACACTGAGAGCAAGAAGTTGTAGTCCTCAAGCTTGCAAGAGGGGCATTCCAATTCAAAATCGAAGGTACCAACATTTTGTTATGGTCTTTCTCCCAAATTTTTTATGAGTTTGGATTTCTCGATTTGATTTTGAATTGTTAACTGATAGTGATTTTTATTGCCAAACCTTTGTAATCTGACGTAGTTTGGGTGAAAATGCTACTTCGACTCAGTTGAAGCCCGAAGGTATCAAGTCAGAAAGATGTACAAAATAACACGGCAGATTCTAAGAAGCCCGTATCCGTTGAAGATAAAAATGATAATGGAAATCTTAGATTGAAGCTTGGAGGTGAAAGAGATGGGATGAATGGTGTATTGACTTTAGTAGAGGAGCCACAACCAGTAGTCGAGGCCCGATAAAAGAGTCAGATCTGGATCGCCTGGTGGTGCTAGGTATCCTGCGTGTCAAGTGGATAATTGTAAGGAAGATCTATCTGTGACTAAGGACTATCACCGCACACATAAGGTGTGCGAGGTTCATAGCAAAACCTTGGTCGGGAAATAGATGCAAAGATTCTGGAAGCAATGCAGTAGGTTGGTTTTTTTTACTATAGGCTGCGTAGTTAACTCCTAATTTCATCTTGTATGATTGTTGGGTTTGATTCTCATACTCTTTAAGTTGCCCCGAGCCTCATAATAATTAGTCGCATAGGGCCTTTAAATTCCCAAGGCCAGCCCTGCAATGATAATGAAGATTTTTCCCCTCGTGTCTCTCCGCTTTCTCTACATAGTCTCTGCTCTTGCACCTACTCCTTGGTAGGTAAAGCTCAAAACCCTTTTTTATATATTACTTCTTTGAACTTCCTTTTCTTCCTTTGGCCTTTCTAGAAACTTAATTTTGGGTTCCTACTGTCTCTCTCGGTGTGTGGGTTTAGGTTTGATATTGTGCAATGTTGAAATCTTTTTGTCTGCATAATGGAAACTGAAATATAGTTTCCCTTTTGCATTTTATGTAAATTTTCTTAGGACTCCTCGCAAATGGCAACTTTGAAGAGAAACCAAAGCCCACTGCATCAAGAAAACAGTGTTCCAAGGCAAAAATGACTGCCTAAATGGAAAATCAATGGCTTTGTTGAGTACATTTTTGGCGGACCACAGCCCGGTGGAATGTACATGGTCCATGCCGTGAGTCTCGGGAACAAGGGCTCTATTTCCCAAACAATCCCTTTCAAGAAGGGATCATTATATGCACTCACGTTTAGTGCGTCAAGAACTTGTGCACAAGATGAGGTGTTGAGTGGTTTTTGTTCCTCCTCAATCAGAAGACCTCCCTCTATAGACAATCACCCTAATGGACCCGACACGTGTCGTGCGTCGATGGTAGATACCAGTTAAGTGTCGAACCCACCATCAAAGCAGCTTTGACTTGTTTTAACTGTAACATACTTTTAAAAAAATTATGATAGAATTTCCCTAGTATATGGAATAAAATCACTTGAAATATAGTCAATATCATCAAACCAGTACATATAATTTAAAACAGGGTACACGAGCCCCTCAAAATTCAAACTATTCAAAATACAATATTGGTAAATCGACCTTTAGTAATATTTTACGAACAAAAGTCCCAAATGTACTCAAAATACCCAATATGTAGCGAGTCTATGATATGGACATGAATTACAATTTAACTTTTCTGACAAAACATACGTATATCCCAAAAGAAATATGAATTATGTAAATTGACAAAATGAGTCATACAATTAATGACAAAGTGTGGCTCAACTCGATGGATCAACAAGCTTCAATGCTGCTCAACTTACCTATTATCTAATAATAAAATATGTAACAAAATATATGAGCTTGTAACTCAGTAAGTGGATAGTTTGCAAATAAGTCTACTTTTCCTAATGAACATAATTATTGTAAAGCTTCCTTTACTCTTCTATAACTTTAAGAGATTCAGATGTTTGATAATAACTTTTAAAATTGAAACATAATAGAATCATAAAATCCTTTTGTACTTTATTCAAAATAAACAATTGTAAGGTATAACGAATGTAAATAATCCGTTATCTATGAAAATCTATGAAATACCGTCATTACTCAATACTATAAGTTAAAATCTTTATTCTACAAACTGAATAAACTGAATTCTATAATTTGAAATTTGATAAGCTGTAGTAATATTGAAAAATCACACCAAAAAGGTACCAAAAATAACAATACTCATGCATCGATTAATACCGATATACATGGCAAAGTTATTCAATTCTAAAATTCTGTAATTCTGGTCATACGCACACAGAGCTACCCAAAGGTTATAATCTGGTCATACACTATGAAAATACATTCACAATTGTGCAGAGTGGTTAAAATCATCGTAAATGTCATACACTATGGAAACACATTCACACCAGTACAGAGTGGGGAAAATAACCATATGGGGTTATACACTTTGAAAACACATTCACACAAGTGCAGATTAGGGTAAAATCACATGGGTATTTTCTGATGGTTTTAAAAATAACTCTAGATACGCTGAAATATTTAATACTGATATTTCAAGACAATGAAATAGTTTAACTAAACTGAATTTAACTTTTAGAAGAATTGCATATTTTAAAAAATAATTTTATTTTTTTAAAATAAGTTTATTTTGAAAATCATGCTTTCAAAACCAACCGAATTAAATAACTTTTATAGCTCATATGATTTACTATAAAAAACATAATAACAATTATTTCATATAAGTTTGAGAACTAATATAATATAAATAAGTTCTTATTTAAAAAAAGAAAATAGATATTCACTACACAATACAAGTTATAGGCTAGGATGACCGATAGACTTTTCCAATCTCTTCATCACCACTTCAAATGTGATATAAAATAATCAATTTAACTACTATCAAATCAAGAAACCTTTGATGGAATACTTAAACTTAATTTCTCGATACATGAATAACCTCAAACTTCCTTTAAATCAATAGGAGCTAATTCTACTTTCTAGTCATCTCACTTAACTTTAATTTATCACAAGTACCTTCATCTCAAACATAAAAGCAATTCCTTGTTCAAGGGAGAATATTTTTAAATATATTTCATTATTTAATATATTTAATACACACACACACACACACACACACACACACACAGAGGTGGAATAGGAAAAATTAGGGGTGAACACGGTTCGTTTTGGACGGTTTGTGTTATTTTTTCAACCCAAACCATTTCATGCGGTTTGAAATTTTCCCAAACCAAACCAAACCATTATTTGCGATTTAGTTCAGTTTTAATTCGCGATTTACCTATCGACATTATAATAATTAATTTAAAATAAGTTAACATATAAGTTCAAACAAGAACTAATAATGTTAAATTACATTCATCTTTCCCACGAAACACGAGAAGAAAT
>CAIGRF010241378.1:48823-65459 GCA_903798235.1 Fraxinus ornus
TAAACCAAACCATTTTGAAACGGTTTGGTTCGGTTTGAGAGAAAAAAATTACGGGTCCACGTGGACCCAAACCAACGACTTTGGTTCGATTTGTGATTTCGCGATTTTTTTGTGCTGCCCTAGAAAAAATAGTACAAGGAATTGAAAATAGTAATTTTAAACGACAATTTTCTTGGTAAAAAGGAGATAATATTGATGAATAGTGAACGATAATTTTCCTGGCAGAATAGATTATAGAGATAACACAATATTGATGAATATTGAAGGATAAAGATACTTGGCCCAGGTTGGTGACCGGGCCAAGTGACAGGGGGCCATGTGGCGCCTTCCAATTGGAAGGTCGCTCCGTAGCATATCTCAATATTGAATGGTTAAATTGACTTTTTGAAAAGTAACTTTGACCTTTTGATTTTTAAATAATCTAGCAAATAATGCTTGAAAATGTTACACGATAGATCGTAATTGAAAAATTAGATATGTATATATATAAAATTCATTTACGACTTGATTTTCGAAAAAAAAAAATTTCAAGTTAGTTAAAGTTGAAATTGTATCCTTAAATGAGGTGTGCGGTCGGAACTCAAATATTTCTGCTCGAACTCATGGAGTCCGACTCAAGTTTTTCATTTCGAACTCAAGAATTCAATAAATTCAACACAACAGTAACCCTTGAGCACATGGGATTAATGAGAGTAACATTAATGAGAAGAACATTTTCCGCGTTATAATAATTCTATCATTCAAAGGTACAATTGAGCATGCACGACGAACAACGTCCATTTATTCCAAACTGGCCATGGACAATCATAAGGCTAGCCGGCCGTACCTTAGATATCCTCCACTACAATGGTCACTAGTTAATAACCAAACACCCAACGTGGCGTCACGTGGCGTCACGTGCTGTGCAAGTGACGTCAATGTGTCAGCATTTGTCGTTCAAGATAAACATAAACAGCAAAAAAGAACTCAGTCGCTCTCCAGTTCTTTCTCCTCACCAAACTCTCTCTCAAAGTTGGGCAGATCTCGCCTTTTATATGTGAGTAATCTTCAGGGTTTTTCATTTTTTTTGGGAATTTCTTTAAATTGGATGTATCTATTTATGGTTTGGTTTATAATAATAATGCTGGATATCTCGACATTCTTTTTGGTTATTTTTAGATCTCCAAGAATTGTGTTGTGGGAGGGTGAGCCATTATTGAGAGAGAGAAAGATGTCTAAAGCAGGAGCATTGGATCTGGCATCTGGGCTTGGTGGAAAAATTGACAAGAGTGATGTTCTCTCTGCTGTTGACAAGTACCCTTTCTCTTTATATGTGTGTGCGCGCGTACTCAATTTTGTGAGTGTGAGTATCTGTGTGTGTGTTGAAAAGGGGACAATGCCGTTTGTGAAACTTGAGAGACTCACTGAGATCTGGTCATGGGATGTTGATGAATCATAATTTTTGAAATGAAATTCACAATGGTGTGTTAGCATAATTTAGTACCTAATCTGATTGGGATTAATAAAGTTCCAAGCAGTGTTTGAAAATGTTTTTTTTCTAAGTCTTTTCAATTTAATTTTAGAGGCGACATCTACCAGCTAGATTTGACTCGAAATACAATCCTAAATTCTTACTCTGTGGTTGTCGTTGTACTAAATTACTTGGTGGTTGTCAATTTGTCATTTAAGTTAAAATGATGTAGAATGTAGGTGTTCTTATACGTATTTTATTAGCATAAAGTGCCTTTCTTTTATGTCCAAGGCTGCAGTGTCATTGTCCTTTAATCAGTAACTGCTACTTTTCACTTGCTTTCATAAGCTTGTGCCTTTGCGCTTTGAAATATTGCAAGAATATTCATTTTTCCTTTCAAATTTTTGTAACTACTAAGATATAGTTTATTTCACAATAATTCCTGAAATTTAATTTTTCCTAGAACAAAAATCAAAATGTCAGCTTTTGTTAAAGTTCGATTCTTCAATGATGTTATCGATAGCTTGATATGCTTCCTTGGCAAAAAAAAAAAAGAAAAGATGAAGAAGTTATATACAGAATTACACATCTACCTCGTACTTCTTGCACTTGCAACATTCTAATTTGAAGTTATTTGGTCTTCATTTTGCTCCTATTAAACAGGTATGAAAAATATCATGTTTGTTATGGAGGTGAAGAGGAAGAGAGAAAATCGAACTACACCGATATGGTGAGAGGACCCACTTACTCAATTTTCACAATGATTTCTCTTGTAGTTTTTCTCTTTTGTATAATTGTAGCTTATTTTTCTCTAAATTAAGGTATTTAGAATTTTTTGACTTAAACAAGTGATTATGTGCTAGTGTACAAAATATGGTCAACTATTTTCTAGTATTTTGGATATGAGATTACTTTGATTGAACTAAAAATATCTTGTTAGACTAAGAATACTTCATTCACATTCTCAGGTAAATAAGTACTATGATCTTGTCACAAGTTTCTATGAATATGGCTGGGGAGAATCATTCCACTTTGCACCCAGGTGAATATTTTACTCCTATAGGTTTTCACATTACCTAAACCGTTATTCTACATTAACGTGATTCTTTTCCATGGTATATATCAAAGAGAGAGAGAGAGAGTTTTAGACACATCGCAGTTGTTTCTTCTAGAATCACCAAACAAGATTATTGTAATATGTTGCAGATGGAAAGGAGAGTCTCTGAAAGAGAGCATTAAAAGGCATGAGCACTTCCTTGCCTTACAACTTGGCCTGAAACCGGGACATAAGGTTTCATTCTGAAGATTTTTGTTTGAACTTATTCTAGGCTTTCACTTCTTTGATGATCAATGTTTGAATTTTCTGCTGTCTCCGTAGGTCTTGGACGTAGGTTGTGGAATTGGTGGACCATTAAGAGAAATTGCTCGATTCAGGTGAGATGACGATTTAGCTCATTGTATTGTTGGTTGTTTGTCTTGTTAGATCAGTATACATCTTTATATATTATTATAATTATGTAGTGTTTTTATTGATATTTTGAATATGCCTGTGCTTGATAGTATACTACCTTACATTTAATGATGAAACATGAAGTTGCTTAAGTTTATGCATGTAATGGACGATATATCATGTATATAAATATAAAATAACAAAACTAGAGAATAAATCGAGAAGATATAGTTAATTGTTGACTACATAAGGTTTGTCAATTGTTGAGACGTTATTCTCTTTCACTTATTATGAAGGCTACTCGAAGAAGAAACTTCTTGGCAGAATGAGTTTTATTATCAGCATCGGAGACAATTTTTCATTCATCCGTATCATACATAAGGAGTTGTTAGATTTACTCCACCATTATGATGAATCTTTAATTGTAATTTGATGATAGTACTACCATATCTTATACTCCCCAATAAATTCATTTGAAATCATATAGGTTCGTTTATTTAATTACTTCCAAGGCATGCCAGTTAGACTCTTTACTTTTGCTTTGATGTCTTGCAGTTCTACATCAGTTACAGGCCTCAACAATAATGAATATCAGATAACAAGAGGAAAGGTATGTATTCATATCGTGCCTTGTTGAGATTTGGATCCATTATACCTTTTAATGCATGTACCTTTACTTGCTAGAAATCTATCTCCTATCTAAACTCTGGTTGGAATAGAAGTCCTAGAACTGAAATTGGCAGAAAGTCTGTAAATATTTGAATGGAAATATATTTAATTCAAATTTTGAGACTTCAAATCCTAGGATGAACCAACACCCTCCCAGGAGTTGGTGTCTAACACGTGTCAAACACTGACACGATACCGACAAGCGGTGGAAACGCTGTGACATGTCCAAATTATTTTTTGAGTTATTAGAGTTAGACAAGTCGCCGATACAGCAGGAGACACGTCGATACATTTTCGTCATGCCCGCAAGTAAAAAAACCAATTTTACTTTACAAATGAAAAAATAAAATATGAAAAAGTAATATTATTTTAGTCTCGCGTGTCGTATTCGTTACTTTTTTGAAAAAATTGTATGTTGGAGTTACTCCAACGCTCCTGTTCAAATACTACGCCAATTCTGTTCAAATTGAAAGCTGATTAGTAATCTTTGAATGTTGCAGGCCCTAAACCGTGTCGCAGGAGTAGACCAGACTTGTGACTTCGTGCAAGTCAGTGAAATTGGAGATCAAGCTTATATTTGTCTCTGATTTTTATCTTTCTAGACTTTTTTATCATTTCTTAGTGTCAATGTAGGCTGATTTCATGAAGATGCCATTCCCTGACAATAGTTTTGATGCCATATATGCAATTGAAGCAACCTGCCATGCTCCAGATGCTGTGTGTAAATTTATAAATTATAATCAGTTATCATTTACGTAAATATCTTCTGTTTTTTTATGGGAGTTTCACTCTAGCTGCTGTTCACTTGCCCTACTTGTGTATAGGTTGGGTGCTACAAGGAGATTTATAGGGTACTGAAACCTGGTCAGTGTTTCGCTGCATATGAGTGGTGCATGACTGATGCCTATGACCCCAATAACCAAGAGCACCAAAAGATCAAGGTGCCTGTCATATACTCATATCACAAACCATGCTTTTGAGTTTCTACATCATGCTTTAACTTGAATAAATTTTATGGATGCAGGCAGAAATTGAATTAGGTAACGGCCTCCCTGATATAAGGCTGACACATCAATGCCTTGAAGCTGTTAAAAAAGCAGGTTTTGAAGTGAGTGGTACCATCTTGGCTATTCTGCTGGCCGGCTATGTTGCATGAAATATATATTTAAAACAAGGGAGTAATAAAGGGGCTCTTTTTCCATTTTTTGGTTTTTAAAGGTTGTATGGGAAAAGGATTTTGCAGTGGACTCACCCATCCCATGGTACTTGCCTCTGGATAAAAGTCACTTCTCACTCAGCAGTTTCCGTTTGACGGCAATCGGACGGTTTATCACCAAAAACATGGTAAAATTTGTACATCCACTATCCGATTTCCTAGTTTCATTTTCTTTGCCATATTAACTGGAATTTGTATCAATTAATTGAATTTTCCCTTGTACTTTTTGTTGTGTGTTAAACAAAAACTTTCTTAAGTTTGTCATCTGCCATTGCAGGTCATGGGTCTTGAAAAGCTGGGACTTGCTCCACAGGGAAGTCAAAGGGTTCAAGCTTTCTTGGAGAAGGCAGCAGAAGGACTTGTTGCTGGTGGACAGTAAGATTATTCTGTCCCTGTATTTCATTTAATTTATATTGTTCCGAGCCTCTTATCTGAAATAAAGTAATGCCTTCAAACTTTATATTGAGTTTAACGCGATAGAAATTAGAAATTGCATAGTTGATGTGATTCAACACGATAAAAAATGGTGGTATTTATCCTTGGTGGTGTGTTAGGTATAAAATTAACATCAAACGGGATGACACATCACAAATTCGTTGTCCAAGTAGTCCGTTTGTTAGTAATTTTAGACTGAATTCCTTTTTGGGACTAACGGGTCATGATTTAAAGCGACTTTTTCGCAGTGTAAAATCTAGGGACCACAGTAGTTTTTTACCCGTTTATTAATTGTTAAGAGGGGATTATACTCAGTTCATTCACAAAAATTTACACTACTAACATCTTATAACGTGATATTTCAGGAAAGAAATTTTCACCGCAATGTATTTCTTCTTGGCTCGGAAGCCCCATTCAGACAGCGAGTGACCTGAAAGTGTGTTAACTGTATGTCCATTTATTTATGATTTTGGACATGTTGGCCATAAGAGATTTTCTAAGTACTGGTGGAGGCCATTGTCGGTGGACAGCCTTTAACTATCACTTTGCTTTGTTTGGGATTGGTTTTTGTGTTTATTTTGCTGTGACAACCGACAAGATAGGAAGGGTTTATTAGTAGAGGAAATTTCACCCAATACATCTTTTGAATAACATATTCAAATTTTACTTTTCATCAAAATTTATTTCCAAAATACTTTAATTTACGCAGTAAAATCCGCATCCCGAAAATTGCTTTACTCTCCGAGATTAATCATTACGCATGCTATAATCATGCCTCCAAACACGCCTCATCTCTCATGCTATGATCGCTCCTTGAAACGTGCCTTATTTCCCATCAAAACCCGATCCAGAATCACTACAAAAATCCGCAAAAATCTACCGTCAATGGGTTCTATCAAGAAACCAAGAAACGAAAAAAATACAAAAAGACTCCTCTATTAAGTGGCAAGGATGTGGAGCCATAAAAAATGACACTTCATCGGTTCGGAAAACACGAGTAGCTTGTGGTATGTTTTAGGTTACATGGAGGCAATGAAGAGGCTCAAGTAAGTGTAACAATTGTGTGTGTGCAAAGTTATTAAGGATTTGGAAGATGGTAACCCTCCAAAAATCATAGCCAAACCTTATATGGAACATTATGGATGGGTTTATGTAGGGCTGGCCTGTCCCAAGGCAAACTAGGCCATTGCCTTGGACTTTGTAATTTTGAGGGGCCTCAGAAAACAAATCCTCCAATACTGCCTCTAATTTTGGATTTTTTATGGCCATTCCAAATAATATCTTCCAAATAAAGGCCAGACCTAATAGAAATCTAAATCAGAAGTAATTCTATATTACTTTTTTGACTTGATACTAATATAGAAACTTTTTCAAAACACAAATTTGATAAGGAAAATAGATATGACATCATTAAATTATTTTACTTTTGCATTGTTGTTAATTATGAAATATACCACTCTGACAAAGGAAATAAAAAACAAGAACAATTTCCTTTCAGCCACATAATTGCCCATGTTATATTACTTCACAGTACACAAAATAGGAAGAGATAAAAATTATTATATATTATCTATATTAGTAAGAAATATTTAATTTAATTTATGAATTTTACATTTGCATTCTTATATTTAATTCCTCAACAAACAACTCAAACGTGTGTACCTATTCCTTTTGCATCGCAAAATGTGAAAATGTGAAAATACTATATTAGTCTAATCTCTCGAGTTGTAAGATGGGTCTTATTTTGCTACCCTCTCTTGAATTGCATGAAATATTCGTTTTAATATAAAAATATTATTTGTTCAAATATTTAAGTAGTGTTACGATTGTAAAAAAATTATGTTTGAGGGCCACAAGAAAAAAATAATCGTCTAGAGCCTCCAAATTCTAGGGCCAATCCTGTTTTTATGAAGCAAATTTGAAGCCATCAATTGCTCGATATGAGAAGAATAAGAATACATGATCAGAAGAATGTCTTCCCTTTGTGGGATGAGGGTGGGGGCTTAGGCCTTAGGGTGCTGCTGCATCATCCACTGATGAGTATGCATGTCATTTTATGCTTGCATTGCATATGGTGTGTTTGACATGTTACTCGTGTAGATAATCAGGTTTTGTTAATGATAATGATAGTGTAAATGTGTAATGTTATCATAATTGATTTATTCCAAGCACGAGGTGGTTTAAGTTGTTATTTATTCGTCTCATAATCAGTAACCAATACAAATGTAAGTGTACATAAAGTAGTAAAACCATGCCTTAATAAACTATATGTTTAGTATCGTGATGTGGTCTTCCAGGTACATTTTTATTACTATTACGCAAAAGATCAACGGTCTTTTCAAGTGTATGCATTTATATACTTCCACCAATCATAAAAAATGAATTGAAATACATCGCACATGAAAAATGATGTGCAAATGTGTAATGCAAGTATAAAATGAATACCGGTAATGCAAGTAAATGACGTGCCCTAGAAGGGACGTTGCCACCTCGAATGAGCACCAACCCATTCGAAAAATTGACATAATCATTAGATGACCTCATGTAGGAGGTGAATCCAGAAATGCTTAAAGGAATTACACCAGAGAGGCCAAGGATCCACATATGTCTAGCTACATAGTAAGCCAATCTCAAAGAGGAAGAGTCATAGAGCCTATCACCTTCACTCAAGAAGATGCATCATGTGTGCACTACCCTTACTGCGACGCTTTAGTAGTAAGAGCCGTAATGACCCGCAATGGGCAGCATGCTGGTAGACAATGGGAGTTCACTCAACATCCTGTTTGGTACAGCTTAGGACAAGATGGTAGTGCATCACGAACTCACTCCTATGACTTTGCCCTTGTACGGATTCACCAGAGATAGCATTATTTCTAGAGGTAAAATTACTTTGGCTGTTCAAGTGGCACATCACTTCATGAAACTCTTAGTCGTTGACCGTCTATCCACGTACCACGGGGTGCTGGAAAGACCAACACTGAAAGAATTGTGGACGGTCACTTCCATACATCACCTGTGCATGAAATTCCCTACTGCACGAGGAATAGTCACTGTCCGAGGTGATCAGATGGGCTCCCGAGAATTTTACCTTAATTCCTTGAGAAAGGCCGAACCGCGAGGAGTCAACATGGTATTCCTTGACGCGGAAATGGCGGAGGCCCTGAAGAAGGGCAACCTCCGGTGCAAGATGTTGAAATGGCAGAGGCCCGACCTGAAATAACCTTAGATGAGCGGGACCCTAGGGTAATTGAATCAGAATCGTAAACTGCCCCAATGGAGGAACTAAAAAGTTTCCCAGTGGACCCTCAAGACATGTCCAAGGTCTTGAAGGTCGGGAAAGAACTGGAAGAAAGAGTAAAGGAAGAGCTAAAAAACTTCCTTCGAAAGAATGCGGATATCTTCGCATGAAAGCACGAGGATATGATTGGAGTAGACCCAAAGGTTAGTCGCCATCATTTGCAGATCGATTCGAGTTGTACTCCGCATAGGCAGAAGATGAGGGCATTGAATGCTGAAAGGTATGAGGCCCTAAAAGAAGAAGTAGAAAAGCTGATCAGCAATGACTTTATTAGAGAGGCCATATATCCGAAGTGGATTTCGAATCTTGTGCTTGTGAAGAAAAACAATGGAAAATGGAGGGTTTGCATTGACTTCTCCAACCTTAATCAAGCCTGCCCAAAGGACAGTTTTTCGCTTCCGCGAATAGACCAGTTGGTAGATTCAATTGCTGGGTACGAGCTGCTTACTTCATGGATGCTTACTTAGGCTACAATCAGATTTCCATGTACCCAGGCGATGAGGACAACACCTTCTTCATCGCTAATAGAGGTCTGTATTGTTATAAGGTGATGCCTTTCGGCCTGAAGAATGCAGGGGCCACATATCAAAGATTGGTCAATAAGATGTTCGTCGATTAGCTCGAAAAGACGATGAAAGTATACATAGATGACATGCTTGTGAAGAGCCTATAAGCCAATGAGCATATAAAGCATTTGGACAAGGCCTTCCAGATATTGAAGAGATATCAGATAAGGATGAACCCCCTCAAATGTGATTTCGACGTAGCTTCCGGTAAATTTCTAGGCTACATTGTGAATCAGAGGGGAATTGAGGCCAATCCGAAAAAGATCAAGGCTTTGGTTGAAATGAGATCATCACAGAAGCCCAAAGAAGTGCAACGGCTTACTGACAGAATATGCGCACTCAATCGCTTTATCTCAAAGGCCACTGAAAGTGTCTGCCCTTCTTCAAGATTCTTAAAGGGGGGGAAAAGGTTCCAATGGACCCTATAGTGCGAAGATGTGTTTTAGAAGTTGAAAAACTAATTGAGACGAACATTTCTCCTAAGCAAGCCAAAGGAAAGAGAACCTTTGCTGCTTTATTAGGCACTAGCTGAGGATTCAATCAGCTCGGTCCTTGTGAGAGAAGAAGAGACGCATCCGTTGCCAATTTACTATGTGAGCAGAGCTTTGCTTCCTGCCGAAGTGCGTTAAAAACTAGCTATTTCTATGGTCACCATATCTCGAAAGCTGAGGCCATATTTTCAGGCCCACAGTATTCATGTTTCGGAAAATTTCCCACCGAAGCAAGTCCTTCAGAAGTCAGACGCCTCGGGGAGGCTATTAAAATGGACAGTGGAGCTTAGTGAGTTTGACATAATGTACATGCCCAGGACGGCAATTAAGGGTCCGGCCCTAGCCGATTTTGTTGCAGAATTTGCTAAGGCTCCTGAGGGTAAAGTGAACATGGAGCCAATAGAGCCTCCCACCTGCACTCTTTTTGTGGATGGCTCCTCTGGAGAGACTGGATTAGGAAATGGCATTGTTTTGGAGAGCCTAGAGGGGGCATAAACTCAATTGTGCAGTGAGGCCTGGATTCAGGGCCTCCAACAATGTGGCCGAGTACGAAGCTCTCATAGCTGAACTTCGGCTGGCCAGAGAGCTGCAAGTGAAAAGGTTGATTATCAGCAGTGATTCGTAGTTAGTGGTAAATCAAGTCAATGGGAACTTTATGGCCAGAGACAAACACATGGCAGCATATCTGAAGCTGGTCATGGACTCCCTTCCCAACTTTGAGAAGTTTGAATTGATACAAGTACCACACCAAGAGAACTTCCATGTGGATGCTCTATCAAAACTGAATAGTAGCAATGATTCAGAGCTCCTCAAAATAGTATATATTGAGCACCTCGCCTAACCCTCGATCAAGAAAGGGGAATAACTGATGTGGATTGAAAGTACCCAGCCATGGATGCAACCTATCTTGACCTACCTGATAGAGTAGACCTTGCCGATGATGAAACTGAAGCTCGATGGCTTCAAAGAAGAGCTGCTCACTTTATCATGCAAGCCGGGGTTCTGCACTAGCGAGGGTTTTCATCCCCCCTCCTCAGATGCACAAGATGGGAAGAGGCAACCTACATCCCGAGGGAAATTCATTAAGGAGTTTGTAGGAACCACTCCGGAGGACCGGCTCTAGCCCACAAGTTGCTCAGACATGGATATTACTAGTCTACCCTGAAAAGGGATGCAATAGAATTCATGCGCAAGTGCGACAAATGCCAGCGCTTCTCTAATGTGCAGAGGCAACCCTCTCAAATGAAACTGAAGCTCGATGGCTTCGAAGAAGAGCTGCTCACTTTATCATGCAAGACGGGGTTCTGTACTAGCGAGGGTTTTCATCCCCCCTCCTCTGATGCACAAGATGGGAAGAGGCAACCTACATCCCGAGGGAAATTCATTAAGGAGTTTGTAGGAACCACTCCGGAGGATCGGCTCTAGCCCACAAGTTGTTCAGACATGGATATTACTAGTCTACCCTGAAAAGGGATGCAATAGAATTCATGCGCAAGTGCGACAAATGCCAGCGCTTCTCCAATGTGCAGAGGCAACCCTCTCAAGAACTTAATGTTGTATCCAGCCCTTGGCCATTTGCCAAATGGGGAGTGGATTTCATTGGCCCTCTGCTAAAAGGAAAATGAAGTGTTCGCTTCGCCATTGTTGCTATTGACTACTTCACAAAATGGGTTGAGGCGGAGCCATTATCTAAGATCACTGAGGCTAACACCTCTAAGTTTCTATGGAAGAACATCATATACATGTTCAACATACCTCATTCCTTAGTTTCACATAATGGCAAATAGTTCAACAACAAAAATATTAGGGACTTATGCGATGAGCTCGGAATCAGAAAGCATTTCTCCTCGCCTCATCATTCCCAAGCCAATGGTCAGGTCGAAGCGGTCAACAAGACCATCAAGCTTACCATGAAACAGAAGTTAGATGCTTTGAAAGGGGCCTGGGTTGATGAACTCATACGAGTCCTCTGGGCCATAAGAACAACTTGCAAAATGGCAACTGGGAAAACTCCATTCTCCATGACTCATGGGACCGAAGCAATGAGTCCCGTGGAGGTCGGTATTCCCTCCCCTAGCCGCATCCACTCTAATGAGGTAACAAATGATGATCTGATGAGGCTTGAGTTTGAATTCCTCAAGGAGAAGAGAGACGACTCTCAAATCAGACTCGTTTCCTACCAACACAAGATGATGCGCTACTACAATGCCAAAGTGAAGAAGAGAGTCTTTCGCATGGCGACCTGGTACTCCGAAAGATTTTCCCATCATCTAAAGATCCGGGCACAGGAACGCTGGGGCCAAATTGGGAAGGTCTATACCGAATTACTGAAGAGGTAAGACCTGGTACTTACAGAATTGAAAATCTGGAAGGGAAAATGATGCCTCACCCCTGGAACATCGAGCACCTAAGGAAGTACTACTAGTAGGAAATTTGTAACTGTAAATATTTCTATCAAATGAATGACCTAATTTTCATTTCCACTTTGCTCTTACACAAGATCATCTCGACCAACGAAATCTGCCTAGTCAGAGGTGTGCGGGTGCCTTATCTGATGAAGTAGATCATGTTCCCACACATTGACAGCCTTGCCGAGGTGCGAACCTCAAGGGATCACCTCCATTAGGAAATCTGCCTAGTCAAAAGTGGTGCAGGTGCCGTCTTTGATGAAACAGATCATGTTCCCAAACATTAACAGCCTTGTTGAGGTGCGAACCCCCCAAAGGATTACCTCTGCCAGGAAATCGGCCTAGTCAGAGGTGGTGCAGGTGTCGTCTCTGATGAAGCAGATCATGTTCCCATACATTAACAGCCTTGTCGAGGTACGAACCTCCAAGGGATCACCTCTACCAAGAAATTTGCCTAGTCAGAGGTGGTGTGGGTGCCATCTTTGATGAAACATAACGTGTTCTCACACATTTAACAGCCTTGTCAAGGTGCGAACGCCCACATGGGGTCACCTCGACCAAAGGATACCCACTGCGTTAGAAGAGGTATGGGTGCCTCTTCTGGCGAAGTGATTACACCGGTTCATTGGCTTCTTCCATTTTCTTAAGTGGTTCAGGTTAGCTGATGCGATCACACTTGCAGTTCACTGGCTTCTTCCATTCTCTTAAGTGGTTAAGGTTAGCCGATGTGATCACACTTACCGTTCGTTGGCTTCTTCCATTTTCTTAAGTGGTTAAGGTTAGCCAATGCAATCACACTTGCAGTTCATTGGCTTCTTCCATTTTCTTAAGTGGGTTAAGGTTGGCCGATGCGATCATACTTACACTTCATTGGCTTCTTCCATTTTCTTAAGTGGTTAAGGTTAGCCTATGCCATTATACTTGTTTTTTATTGGCTTCTTCCATTTTGTTAAGTGGTTAAATTTAGGAGATGGGATTATGCAAAGTGGTTAAGGTTAGCCGATGCGATTACACTTACCGTTTGTTGGCTTCTTCCATTTTCTTAAGTGGTTAAGGTTAGCCAACGCAATCACACTTGCAGTTCATTGACTTCTTCCATTTTCTATGGTTAAGGTTAGCCAATGCGATTACACTTGCAGTTCACTTACTTCTTCTTAGGCGAAGTGATTAAGATCAGCTTAGGCGACTTGTTTGTTTACTTTGTGCAATTAAAATGAGACAACAACACGAAGAAAAAGAAACTTCATTAAATACAAATCAAGGCCGAAGCCATTACAAAGGAAAGGATCTAATCTACATTTATAATTACCCTAGCCCTAACTTCCTCCTAGGGAGCCTCCTTTTCAATTTGGCCACTTGTCGGCCTCCAGTAGGGCCGTCGAATTCCTCCTCCAAGAAGGGATGTCCAGCTCTAGATGCCTCTCTCGCAGACGAGACATAATCTCTTGGGCACTACACGAAGCCTAGTAATTGGCGAAGTCATCGTACTCCGGCATTTGGTCGAAGTTATCCTTGTAATTTTGGACTACCGCCTCTCCCACTGTCTTCGGTTCGGCC
The DNA here is from genome assembly GCA_903798235.1 of Fraxinus ornus. Classification (NCBI taxonomy): domain Eukaryota; kingdom Viridiplantae; phylum Streptophyta; class Magnoliopsida; order Lamiales; family Oleaceae; genus Fraxinus; species Fraxinus ornus. The sequence goes on from CAIGRF010241378.1 coordinate 62,364, forward strand.
TTTAGGGACTCAATCTCCTCTGCTTGTGCTTCAGAGAGCATCCTAAGCTCAGCTTTTTGCTTATTGGCCTCCACCAGAGCCTCCGAGGTGATTCTTTGATGCTCATTGGCCAGATCGACATTCTGCGTCAGAGCAGCCACCTGGGAAACTGACTCATGGAGCTCATTCTTTAACTGATTAACTTGGATTTCAGCTGAGCCCAGTTTCGCAGTGGCCAAAACCCTTTTTTCATCGGCCTTCTCTATCTCTTTCTTTGCTTTTTCCACCTCCGCTTCCCAGTTGGCCGATGCTTCCACCCTTTGTTCGAGCTCTTCGTTTTTCTTTCTAAGGCCTCAGACCAGATCTCGTCTCGTGCCCATACTTAGGGCCCTGTCCAAGCAGGCATTGTTGGCGGCCAGGAGATCTTCTATCTCGCACGAGGTGGTGTGATCTTGCCAGTCCCCGATCCAGTACTTATTATGGACTCGGGCAGTAGTAGCAGTTTTATGAGGCAGCATCTCCAATACTACCTCGGGGAGATCATTCTCTTTGCTCCCCAAAAAATTTGTAGCTTTGCCCTGAGCCGGGGCGTTCGTAGGCCTCTTTAGCCTTTTCTTGGCCGGTCTCTCAGCCAAGATAACAGTAATTGGCACGATGGACTTTGGAATTGCAGAGGGGCCGCGACGGTCACCCCATATTGAGTTGGAGGAGGAGGATGAGTCTTCATTGTGGGAGCAGAAGTGGAGGCCTTTGCAATGCAGCCTCTTAGTCTGCTTCTTGTACGCAACTGAGCTTGTTTTGAGCATCTTCGCCTCCGCGACACTCTGGTGAATATTTACGAAGTACGGCCTCAGAGGCTTCTTCTTCTCAAAGTTATCTGCAAAAGAGAATATTGCTAAGTATTTTTGGGAAAGAAGAAACATTTAAAGAAGGGTCGAACTGAAACCCCTACCTTGGCTCGCCATTAAACTGTGGAGAACGAAGCTAGTATTCTTGTCGATTAGCTCGTTATAGCTCCTCTCCTAGAGAGGCATTTGGTAGAGCTGGCTTATGATGTCCCACTCCTCCTCTGATATCTCGTACCTCGAAAGAGAGCCTGCAAACGACAAAAATATTAAAACCATAAGAAAATTGCTTAATGTAAATCACTTCGAGAAAAAGAGCTTAGTATTTGTAGAGTAGGATATGGGAACAAGTTCTCACTTACTGCCACACACCCTGACCTCGAATAACAGGCCCTCTCATTCGGTTCGGGCAAGATCAGTTCTATACTATCCGGTATCCTAAAAGCCCTTCTGCATTTCTCTACAGTTTTCAAGGTGGCTTTTGAAGGGTATTTGGAGGCCCCTCATTGGATTGAGGTATTTACTGGAGGGGCGGACGCCTCCATATATTCTCCTCGACCTTAATGGGATCCCTAACTTTAGAACTCTCCTCACCACTCACCATCGCACCAACAGGTCGTTTAGTGTCCATTCCAAGATTTTGGAAGTTTTTCGAAGAAAAATGTGAAGAAAATAAAAAGATGAAGTATTACCTAGTTCAAAGAAGAGTACTAGTCGTTCGCTGGAATTCCAAAGTAGCTCACCGGATTTTTCAGTTGCTCGTCGGAGAAGAAGCACACATAGAAACAGCGAAGAAAACTTTTAAAAGTTCTTGGAAGATTTCCGCAAAGGTAAAAAGTGAAAAAATGAAAGGGTTGGGCTTTATATAAGCATTTTGATATTCACCCTAGCCGTTGGATCAACCCAAGCCACATCTGGGCCATTCAAATTCAAAGCTCATAATCACCGTTGAAAACAAAAGTCACACGAATCAAGGGCCCTGATGAGGCGATGAACTTCACGCATAATCAAAACGCGTCGTCTTGGGAACAGGGGGACGTCGCCATGATTACCATTTATAGTAACGAAGATGTACCTTGGAAGCAAGCAAATGCCCCCCATGATTGACTTGGGAAACGCAAAAGCTTTCAAATCATTGGCACACAGCCTAAGGTTGTCGCTTCAGAACCATCACTTCGGCTGGACAGCAAACGTTGCAACAACTTTCCACAGAGTTGCCAAGTCTTATCACTTCGGTCGGATCAGAACTTAACGTTACAACAACTCTCATCAGAGTTGCCACTCCTTTCACTTCGGCCGGATCAGATCCCAACGTTGCAACAACTCTCCTCAGAGTTGCCAACTTCAATCGCTTCGTCCAAGTCAAGACTAAGCACTGTAACTACTCGTCAGAGTTCCCAATCCCCAATCGCTTCGTCCATCCTGGGGGAAGCACGGTAACGATTCTTTTTCGAGTTTCCAAACATCCAAACGCTTCGGTTCTTACTTGGTTTCACTTTACAACACCTCTAGGCGAGATTGCCAACGCTCACCACCTTGCCTTCCGCCTAAGACACTCGTCTTCGCACACCTACCTCTTTCCTGCGAACAGATTGAAGTCCTGATTGATGAGACGTATGATAGAATGCAAACGGTCAACTTAGTTGCCTTTGTCAGAACATTTAATGCCCGCCAACCTACGGATTGACAGGTTGACGTCTAGGATAAGATGACCCCCTTGAGGATCTGACGCCACGTGTCTCCTCATCCAACGATTCTCCTCTTCCCATCTTTAGTATAAATACCATCACTCTATGAAAGAAGAATGATTGGACTCCATTCCACTAAATTGGTAACTTTAGGCATTATAATCTTCTCTTACCCTTAGAAATATACACATATCATTTACTCTCTTTCTCAACCATGTCCCAGCGATTTCTTAACCGCCGGCAACCACATTCTGGTTGATCTGAAAACTAAGTTGACTGTCGGAGTGCTCGCGGCCGCTTCCAACCTTACCGGAAAAGGCTACGAGTGACTAGCGACGTGTTATCGTGTGCAGGAAAGGAGCTGACATGAAGACTTATCATGTTGGCCACGTGTCGAAGCCATATTCCGGGGTCAACATTTAGTGTGTTAAAAGTTAAAACCAAATTGAGGCATATTTTGTCTCTCATTATTCTAAAACATTGTTTGCTACAGTAAGATTCTCCACCACACATTCATCCAATAAAATATTTTACACACAAACCAATTAAATTAATTTACTTTTTAATCACACATTTTTCAAAAA
>CAIGRF010241378.1:67760-84914 GCA_903798235.1 Fraxinus ornus
AAGAAGAATGATTGGACTCCATTCCACTAAATTGGTAACTTTAGGCATTATAATCTTCTCTTACCCTTAGAAATATACACATATCATTTACTCTCTTTCTCAACCATGTCCCAGCGATTTCTTAACCGCCGGCAACCACATTCTGGTTGATCTGAAAACTAAGTTGACTGTCGGAGTGCTCGCGGCCGCTTCCAACCTTACCGGAAAAGGCTACGAGTGACTAGCGACGTGTTATCGTGTGCAGGAAAGGAGCTGACATGAAGACTTATCATGTTGGCCACGTGTCGAAGCCATATTCCGGGGTCAACATTTAGTGTGTTAAAAGTTAAAACCAAATTGAGGCATATTTTGTCTCTCATTATTCTAAAACATTTTTTGCTACAGTAAGATTCTCCACCACACATTCATCCAATAAAATATTTTACACACAAACCAATAAAGTTACTTTAAATTTCAACCACACATTCTCTAAAAATTATTATTCATCACTCCATTTTTCTACAATAATGGGAGACAAACATAAACTAAATATGTCAATAACAAACATCTTAGACGTAAGGTTTTTTTTTTTTAATTTCCTTTTGTCCCAACATAACTATTGTGGCACAAAAGTGAGTGGTAAAAACATGGTTGGTCACTAAACTTTACACCTTGCACGAAAAAGATTTTTAAACTTTAAAATGTGCATTTTTAGTCCTTTAACTTAATTTGGTAGTCTGGATAATACATTTGAAAGGCACTGATTCTTTGAAAATTCGCAAGTGCACGGGATTGTAATCAAGTAATATAATGTTGAATAGAGTGTTGAACCCACGAGAACTATGTGTTTGAATGAGATAAGATTAATTGAAACTTTAATCGAATAGCAGATAAGTTGTGTAATTTTTCTATACTAATCTCTAACTTATCAATTAAACTAGTGAAAGCAAGTCAATGTGTTTTTCAAATATGTAAGATGCATTGTTAAAATGTCGAATCCCCAATGTTATTCCATTTTTAGTGTAATAATTAAAGTGACAATTTAAAATCATTCAAGTTGGTCAATGTTGCTAATTTAATTGAAAATCTATCTCGATAACGATCAAATCTATTCCACTAACATGACCCGTCTATCTCTTGATGAAAAATGAAAAAAATGATAAATGTATTAACTAGTGCTAGAACGCCTATTGGAACCATATAAAGTATATATATATATATATATATGCTTAAAACCCTATCGTCTCACTAGATAACAATAAAATCCACTAATAATTCAATTGGTGATCAAGCATTTGAAAAAGGATAAAAACGATAATAAACATCAACAAATCAAACCAAATTAAAGTCAAAATAATTAATTAAAAACAAAAAATATCATAACAATGGTTTATGTCATCCTAACAATATATAAAACTAGCATACCATATTGAAATTACAAGAAATCATGTCAAATGTATAGGATATCATCTAGAATTGTGAATTAATGAATAAAAGAAGACAGATCTTGATGTTCATGAATTTCTTCAAAGCAATTTTGATAGATTTTCAATAATTCTTTCCCTTATTTGCCCATAAATCACATGTTTAATCTCCAAATGAAGAATTCTTGAACTTCGCATTTGAAATCTTCTCACAATATATGTTTTGCCCCCCCTTTTTTGATGAAATATGGATGGATTTTTGATGTATAATGGTGTATGAATTGTGTACAAAAAGAGCCAGTTTATGTTGGAGACGCCCAAGTATAGAGGTCGAGTTTAGGTTAAAAATCTCGTAAAACTCCTTACCAAGTTGAGTTTGAATTGAAAAAGGAAATTGCTGATTCGTTTACGGAAATAGCCCGCTCGCGTGCGCATAGGCAAGATGAATTGCTCTCAAGTTGGTGAGAATAGTATCTTGCGTGCGTGCCGGTACACGTACATTCGTCCATGAACATTTTTTGGTATTTTGGTCATAGCTTTTTCTCTCGATATCCGATTAAGATGATTCAAAGTGCGTTAAAAAGATAACTCAAAAGGCTACAATTTTTTTAAAAACATTTCTCTCATTCGAACGTTCGCTACCCCAAACATGGGTATCAAGTTGAAGTTAAAAAATCAGAGCATAACTTGTTTCGACTAGAAGTTGATTTGTGAGAATATTATGGCAACATTTCACTCCTTTGACTTCAAATTGCATCCAATTGATCATATGTGATCTTTACTAATCATTTTATAGTTCGAATCAACCATTGAGTATTTACACTTTGGTCCCCATACTTTTGATTTCATATTTTCCTTGTTTCTTCTAATTTCTCATTCAACTATTGAGTTTTACCTATATAACATAAAATACCATAATTTATGATATATTTTGTCAAAAGAACTACCGAATATCTCTATTTTAGGCTCCAAATAAGTGTATAAAATAAAATATACTTATCAGGGATCTAAGTTTGAAAAAAAAGAAAAAAATCCGACCAAAATATGAAGAAATGTCGACCATTTTACCTTCATCTGCACCTTGCATGTGGAAATACAGAAAAATAAGGAAACATGATGGATTAATGATTTCAACCAGATGACTACATTTGAACTGATGAAAATTGACTACATTACTGTGAATAAATGATGCCTATCATTTATTTAATAAAATTGTACGTATTTCAAAGTCAACAACCAACAGGTACAATGGTAGCACTGTCACTAGTCCATTTTAAAACTATAATTAATGCCGTGGACGGCAAGATGTTTGAAAGACAATGATTTCATTTCACGTATGAAAATCCACTCTTTTTGACCATTGTCGTCTCAGCTCCTAACTTCATATACGGTCACTTCCAAGTACATTCTTAGGGAATGATTTGGAGTGCAAGTGGGCACGACTCAATTTTTTCTTGCGAGTCAAGTTAAACAAGCTCGTCTTAGGGTGGTAATAGATCGAGTTAGCTATGTCAACGAGCCGAGCAAAAAAAAAAAAACGAGGCCCGGCCCGAGCTTTAGCGGGCCGGGTCGAGCCAACTTTTTTATTTTTTCCTTTTTTTGACACCTTATAACCTAATGTCGAATAACATGTTAGATTTATAAATGACTAAATGATTGACTATCCATTATAACAAAGTGAGAGATCTTTTTTAATAATCGATTTGAAATTTCTTACAAATTTTAGTGGCCAATACCCATTGGTGAAATTAGCTCAATTTTTAAATGTAATCAAGAAATATATATCACTAATAATTTCACTTAATANTTTACCTATATATATAATAAAAAAGTTTTACCTACTTTTTAACTGTCTGTGCCTTTTTTAGGATCATTGTTTATAAACACTTATAAGCTTAGCCAAGCAAGCATGTGACTTGAAACTAAAAAAAATTTAAAATATATCAAATACGTCATTAGTACATATTCGAAATAATAATTGATATGATTGAACAGAAAGAGAGACATGTAATAAAATTTGTCATGTCTTATTTAACAATCACTCTAATGGACCAAACATGTCATTAAAGCGACATAAAGGTTCCCATTCTTCTTGCAAAGCCTACAAACTTATCTAGTCCTTGTTTGATTTAGATAGAAATTAGTTTTTCATTAGATTTTTTTAAAAATTGATGGAATATATGGAAAAGTCATAAATCCTATAAAATATGAGGTTAAAATTAAGGACGTATTCGGTCGTGCTTAAAATTCAATTAAAATTGAAAATATAGTCGTTATTGGGTCTCACTCGTCTAATAAAAGTCAACAATGACGACTAATTTTTCAATTTTAATCTGATTTTAATCTCTATCAAACGAGCTCTTATACTAATTTGGGAAGGAGATTGTGTCCGTAATTGAAAATTTGAAGTACAAATGACAGAATTTATACTACAAAATTAGAAAACTTGATCCAATAATAAAGTTTACCGACTAAGTGATTATCAATCGAGCAACTACATATGAATCAATTTATCTATGGATTAACACCACGGATTTTTCAACTATAATTTTTGAAGTGTTAAGAGGTGACAAGAAAGAAAATCTTGATCCTTGCACGGTATCATAATTTCTAAAAGTTGGCATTGATTCAAGAAAAATAAGTTAAAAAAAAAATTTAAATGTGCACAAGCATGAGAACAAAAATAAGTAAATACTAAAGATATAAGACAAAAAAAATGAAAACAAAAAATGACAACAGCCATTTGATTTGAACAATTAAACCCATCCACGTCTCATCTTCATGGATAATGCACTCGTAATCAATGTTGGATTTTTCCAATTATAGTTAAATAGCAAGGCTACAAAATCAATTTTTTATTTTTTATTTTTTTATCAAGATTAACGAGTGAGCACGAGCTAAGTGGCCCAATAATATGCTAACAAATCACTAATCTACGTTTAATTAATGGATATTAGATTATTAGGCATAAATAGGATTAATAAATGTAAGTGCAAACGACCTTTGGATGACATGTATAAATAATAGAATCTTGTTTGGATGAATCTCTAAAGCAGTTTTGAAGGGTTTGATAGTGATTGGTATCTGACAATTAGATTGGATTTGTGTTAGTAAAAAAAGGTTGAACCCCAATTTTGAGGGCTCCCATCGCTCCGCCCCACCCCTAGAGCATTGTAGATGAGGTAAATCGCGGGATGGGCCTCAGCAGGCTAGGATACAAGAGCTGTCGTACTGATGCCCATAAAGAGTAAAATTCCAAACATTGTTAGAGGCAGGAATCGAATACTCACACTGCGGTTGCCAATTCAGCGAAGATTACCTTACTCCTGTCATTTGCACCACTGAGTTATATCCTGGGGGGCGGATTTGTGTTAGTAGAATCATTGCTGGTTTGTTGTAGCTCGCCTCAAGTTTTTCAGAGTCGAATAGTCTTAGTCAACCACTCATCAAAATTTATTGAACTTAAAAGGAATAAATTTTTTTTTTTTTAAAAAATATTTAATCTTATTGAGTAACGTCATTGACCACCAACTAAGAGTTGGTGAGTCTTCTAATTTATTGTTCAACGGAGTTGATCCACTGCATGATGAATCAAGGTCATCACTTTCACTTAGGGAACTGTCGATCTTCTGAGACGAGAAATGTTGTGACCAAAATATTATTATCCCTACGTTTTGATACTGACAATAAAAGACATAGCTAACTACTGACTACGATAATTATCGGATAAATTTCTAATTAACATTAAACGTTTTAAGTGTAAAATATCGAGATGAAATATGTCTCGTCATCAGTCATCAAATTACTGGTCTGAGAGTTCTTGCCTGTCTAATTCAGTTGCCAACTTGAATATCTACACGAGATTCAAATGATCATTCTTTATAAAATTGTTCTAGCATCATTCAATTAACAGATAATAAAAATAAAAGATTCCACATATCAACATCGAGAACTTACTTTAATAATTATTTATCAAGAATTAGAATTATATTCAAGTTGCACGTCCTTTCTTTTTCTTTGCATTACATGGGACTTTTACATACACAAATACGTATAGACAAGGACCACAAATTAAATAGCCATAATAATGCAACCAAAAAGGACTAAATGAGAAAAAAAAAACATATTTATAACCAATATTTGATTAAAATATTAACACAAAGTTAAGTTTATTCTCAATAAATTAAGCTCTGCTTATAAGTCACAATCACCCTTATCTTTTAGTCTTAAGATCGACTATGAAATTAAGTATAAATAAAAATAATATCACGACCTTGTCCGATCATAAATTCTACTTGTCCAGTCACATTCTATTATTTCTTTGCTTCTGATGTGTCCGTTGACGTTTCAGTTATCAAGAACTTGATCTTATTTTATTTAACTTTATATAATTCTGGTAAATAATGTCGCTAAAGTAGCCTAGCTCAAAAAAGATATTGTGCATCAGTGTCGGCCATGATTATAGGTGGCGTAGGCGATCTCTTAAGGCCCCATATTCGTATTATAAGATTTCTTTGCTTCCGATGTGTTTGGTGACGTTTTAGTTGTTAAGAATTTGATCTTATGTTATTTAATTTTAATATAATTCATGGAAATTATGTCGCTAAAGTAGCCTATCTCAAAAAAGAGATCGTGCACCAGTGTCGGCCCTAACTATAGGCGAGGAAGGCGATAGCCTAAAATTGAAAAATTAGTCGTTATTGTTGACTTTTATTAGACGAGTGAGACTCATAACGGTTATATTTTCAATTTTAATCAGATTTTAATCCCCACTGAACGGGGTCTTAAAACATAGTAGTTGTTGATAAGTCAATGATGATATTGCCATAATAATCGTTCATGTATGTAGGTTGGTGTTCAATGATGGTAATTCTATCGATAATTCTGTATGAAATTATTGATGAATACCATTTTTTGTTAGGTACCATCGATGATTTTTGGGATCATTTTTTTTTTTTTTTTTTTTTTCCTTTTAAAATCCTTTTTACGATAGTTTTGAAAATATCCCTAAAGAATATGCTCAAGGTTCTAAGTTTTTTTGAACCACCTCTATTTAAACGTTGACCCCTTCTGATTGTAAAGTGGGCATAGAATCTCAAAATACGTCCACACCAATGAAGGTGCACTTTGCATTAGGGTTACGCTATCGTAGGCCCTGTCACTAGGGGGCACATGTGGCAGTGGTGCCCCCTGTTATTGCATTATATGGTGATTGGATTGCAGACGTACTGGCACTATGGTGCTAGAGTGAATGATCTTGCGGTAGTTATGTACAATTGGTCAGCAACTTTTAATTTTTATTCTTCTACTCATTTTCAATCACACATTTTGTAATAAAATAATATTTTTCATTACATCAATAACTTTTCTTTCTTTTTTAACCACACATTTTCCATAAATCTACTATTACAAAATACATTTTTCCAAAATAATGTGGCTCAAACACACTCGTAATCTTATTTCGAGCCCATCATTGGTTGTGAGCTTGCTTTCAAAATCTCATATGTTATATATCTTAATTACGTCGATATGTCTCCGATTGTACTTGGTTCCCCAACTAACAAATTGACATCTCCAAAACCAAAATTACTTCAAGGTATTCTGTCATGATCAACACACACACACACACACACACACAGGCGTTCAGGCTCTTGGCATGGCTTCAAATTTTCAATGAAACTAAAAATTGGAATGATTAGTTATTTACACTTCGTTTGATACCATTGATTTTTCATGGAAAATAGAAAACATTTTCCTATTTTTTACCCGTTTGATTGCAAAAATTCTACCTTCTCACTTTCTCTCGCACGTGCACATTTTCCTTATTTTGGTTGAAATTATTTTCCCACCTTTTAGGTGAGTTTTCATTTTCCAACTTTTTTTTTTGACAATTAGAAAAAATTCTAGACCCAATGGTAAAAAAAAAAAAAAATTATCACTTTTATCGACAATTTTCATGCAAAACAAAACCAAAGGAATGATATTCAGTATGATAAATTTTTTTTTTTGCAAGTGAAAGAAATTCTAGACCCAATGGTAAAATAAATTATCACTTTAATGGACAATTTTCATAAAAAACAATGCCAAACGGAAATCAAACTTTCAACATTTTTCAGGTGGAAAATTATATCAATCAAACACAATTAATTACAATTCCCAATAAAATAATTTTTAGACTATTCAATTCCCTAAAATTCATTTTCTTTCCATCAATTTTTCACCTTTCAATCAAACCGACCTTACTTCTTAATAAATCAAAAAATATGTCTTTGAAGTAACTCAGTCGTCAAAGCAGCCAACTGTTGATATATGATGCACGCACGCATTTAAAATGTTCACGTTGCACCTGCATAAACAGGAGCCTTTGCTGACCCCACCAATATCTCTACCCATTTCATTGCCTGCTGCGGCTTAAATGCATTTCACGTGCCGATTTTGACACAACACCCTCCCTTACCATGCATGTCTTTATCCATTTTTTTTAATATCATTTTTGATATTGTGTCGTGTATTGACACATGATTAGATAATTTTTTTTTTTAAACCCTTTTCGTCCTATACTTTTTGAACTCTCACACAATGTACAACAAGATGTAACTCATGGGATGGATACTTATATATATCAATTCGCAAGTAAGTATTGGGATGAATAGTGTTGCGATAGTGCGAACGAAGTCATTGAAGTAGATGATAAGTTCATTAACACAAAATATTTTATCTTATAACGCGTTGTTATATGTTCTGTATGCATTGGTAAATAATGTTTTTCTTATCCCATTTCAAAATAGTCGTTTTGTGAGTATGTTCTTAAAAATCTATAATATCGTTGATGATATATTTCTGGTTTTGTCATATCTTGAAGTTGAATGTCGAAGACCATTTGATTTTGAGCAAACTTTCTATAGTTAATAGATACGAATTATAAAAGAATTGATGCTCAATCATATTACATGTGTACCAAGTTTGACATCACGAGAGTTGACATATTTTTGTACATTAATGACCAGATTTTCTACACACATGAAAATGTAAAATTGAACTTCAAATTACAAACATGTTCACGAAAATTCCTTGCCCAAGACATGTCACAAATTCTTAGTTGGAAATTTGATATAGGGTGGTAATGGGCGTTTCTCTTCTAGACGTAAGGGACCGTGCCTTCAGGGTGGTACTTTTAGTTCTAATTGGTTCATAATTTATTGAGTAATGTTATTCAACATCACTGATATTCATCACTAATTTAGGTGAAAATTATATAGCGATAAATGATGGATTCACTTAAATTTAGTGTTATATGATTCATTTAATTGAATCTATCAAGTGCGACCATATAGATTGATGCTCTAACACTATTGATGTTTTTTTTTTTTGTTTTTTTATTTCATCTTATTTTTAAGGACAATTTCTTCTCTATGCATACTTGGGGGTTTCGTGGTATTTGAGGGCATGTTTGAGTCCCTTTTTTTTTTTTTTTTTTTCTTTTTTGTATAAAATGTAGTTTGGAATATTTGATTGATAGAAAATGTCCAGTTAAAAAATAAGGAAAAATTTTGAATTTGCGTGTAATATTATTTTATGTGTGAATAGTGTAATTGAAACGAAGAGAGAAAAAAATGTATTTTGGAAAAAAATGGGGATTAAACGAGGGCTCAACATATGTTTGACCCCAAATTTTTTCTTCGAAAATTCATTTTTTCAAAACTCATTATCAGCAATACATTCTTCCATAAAATTATTTTACATGTAAATCGAAAATCTTTTTCTTATTTTTTAATCACACATTTTATAAAAAATCACTATTCCAAAACATATTATCACCTTGTTTGAGCCAAATTATTCTCCAAAGAATCCATTTTAAATAGTATTTTGATGGAAAATATGTTGTTTAAAAATAAAGAAAATTTTTGAATTTTCGTCTTATATTATTTTATTGAAAAATGTGCAGTTGAAAATAATAGAGAAAAATGTATTTCGAAAAATGAGTATCAAACATGGTGTATCTTTAAGAAACAGGGCTCAAACAAAAGTTGATATTCGCTGTCCAACTTTTATCGTTCAATTTGCTGTCCACCCAATTAATTATTAACACTATTTTTAAAATTAACATGCGGTTAAGAATTCATGTGTCCAATTTTGGCAAAATGCATGGGAGGATTTTAAGTTTTGACTTTCAAACTTGTACCAATTATTATATTTTTATTGCTTAAAAGCCAAAATTCGAAAATAATCTTAAATGATAACAAAAATTCGAAAGCGGCAGGAAGCCAGGAGGAGACGGACTGGTGCATCGAGCATCGTGAAACTATATTAACCGACTCCACCTATTATTCTTCCTCTCTAATTCAAACGCTAAATCTCTCTCTGTAAATTTTGAAAATCTTCATGGAGACTACGACTCAATGCTCCGTTCTCATCGTGGGAGCTGGAATTTCAGGTATTCACGTATAAATATGTGATAATGAGATGTATAATTTCGCGTATATTGTGTGTATGTTGAATTGCGTTTGCCGAAATCTGTAGGAATCTCGGCGGCCAAATTGCTTGCCGAGAATGGGGTGGAGGACGTGGTGATATTAGAGGCGGCGGATAGGATTGGAGGGAGAATAAGGAAGGAGGAGTTCGCCGGTGTGACTGTGGAGCTTGGGGCCGGTTGGATCGCCGGCGTCGGCGGAAAACAGTCCAATCCAGTCTGGGAGCTCGCTCGACAATCGAACCTCCGTACGTGCTTCTCTGATTACAGCAATGCTCGTTACAACATTTACGATGACAGGTTATATTTTCCTTCATACGTGATTCATTAATCTCTCTCACACACGCATTTTCACACTCAGTTCAACAAAGCGTCCATTTGTCATGACTTTTGCTTTTGTCTTTGATTCCTATAGAAGAGATTTTGAAGTAAGTTACCTTAATTTTTGTTTGAAAATCAATCTCTCTCCACATTAGCATTTGCACATTCAGTTAATGCGTGATAGAGAGTAATTTTTGGTCATCATTTTTCTATTTTGCATTTAAATTTGATTAACATTGACAGGTTGGCTGTGAGTTGTAATTTACAAAGTAATTTACTTTTAATTAGCTAATAATAAACGAAAAGCTGTGAACCTCCTTTTGAATAAATAATTAGTTGGACAAGTTTTGAGTCTGAAAGATTACACATTTATTGTATGTTACGTTTTGTTACTTTGAATATTTTTAAGATCTTAATCAATCTGATAAGGCAATGCTCTGTGTTGACAGTGACACTCAATTAGTTAAGCCAGGATTTTCTTTATTAAATAATGGACAAACTTATTAAATTATTGAAATCAATTTTGTAAGTGGTTCCTCCTTTTTGCAGCGGGAAAATATTTCCGAGTGGACTAGCAGCGGATTCATACAAGAAGGCGGTGGAATCAGCCATTACGAAGCTGAGGAATGAAGACTCTAATCGTGATGCTGATGTTTCATTCCTTGCTGAGACACCAACGTATTATCACTTTCTTCATCCCTCCTACCCCACCCGGCTATAATTTCTTTCTTGTTTTGTTTCTACATGTTGTCATATATTGTCCCATTTTCCATTTCCCCGCGACATAGTTAGCACATAATATATCATTGATGATTCATATCAAAATTGTTATTCATCCAAAAAAAAATTTATGATTTCTGCAGAGTTCCGAAGACACCAATTGAACTGGCAATAGACTTCATTCTGCACGACTTTGAAATGGCAGGTCAATTAAATTTATGATTTTACCATGCCTTAAATCTCACAGTAATTTTTTTTAAAATATGTTTAATTACACGAGAAATCTGAAAATTGGGTTTGGTTTACATTTTACAGAAGTTGAACCAATATCAACATACGTAGATTTTGGGGAGAGAGAATTCTTGGTAGCTGATGAAAGAGGATACGAGTGCTTGCTGTATAAAATGGCAGAAAAATTTCTCTTTACCTCAGAGGGTAAAATCTTGGACAATCGCCTAAAACTCAACAAGGTATTTATATGCATAAAGCAAATATTACAGATTTCCAATAATAAGATAAAATGGAAGCAAAATAGGGTATAAAAAGAGGGGTTAATCCATTTGTACATAATAATTTGTATATAATGGATTATCCTATCTCACATAATGCGAGGGACCCGCGAGTATTTAAAAATTCCGACAATGTGGTCCCAATTCCCATTGTAAGTAGTATGTAAAAGATTCGGTAAAAAAAATCGGTACATGTAGCATGATCCTAAAAAAAGAGTAGAAACAATTGGTTTGTATTCATGCATTCTTTCTTCTTTGTTTTTGTTGTATCGATGTTTGGATTGATGTAAATCACTTGAGGAGTACACAGATAGGGATGTTTCAATGTGTGGTGTCCAAAGACATGACTAGCATGTTTGGCCGGCGCCATTCATGTCATGTCATTCCGTGTCTTTCTAGTTTTTGTCACATTCTTTTAAAAATAGACTCCTAAAATAAGAGGCAGGACAGGATTGATCCTTTTTAATGGAGGGCCAAAACTCAACTGTCCCCCTGCCACTGGGTACAAGTAGTAATAGCTCTACTTTTGGAGAAGGCTGGTTAACTTTTTTTTTTTTTTTTGTTCAGGGATCGTAAATTGTTAACTATGTGATAATGTATTTTGCAATCTTCATGACCCAAAGAAATTGTCATACAAGTAAATATACCAATTGATTTGCAAGTATGTACAAAAGACAAACGAGACAAAAAAAAAAAAAGTTTGCACAGATTTTCTTGGTTTGACTTGTTAAAATCTCTCCAAGTCCTAGTTGCTTAGGATTTTGTATTTTCTGAATTTAGTTAGGTACATACAGTACATCTGGGAATAAATGCACATTGATTATTTATTTTATCGTTCATAAATCTGGGCAGGTTGTTCGGGAATTACAGCACTCGAGAAATGGAGTTTCAGTGAAAACCGAGGATGGCTGCATTTACGAAGCCAATTACATTATTTTGTCTGTTAGCATTGGTGTTCTCCAAAGCAACCTCATCTCCTTTATACCACCCTTGCCTGTAAGTTTTTTTTTCCTCATTACCCAACAATAACAGCTTGTATTTAAACTATATAGTCGCATAGTATGATATTAAATAGTATTTAACGATATTAAAGAAAAGATAATGTTCAAAATCTTGTCTTTTACATTGTCCAGCACAATCTAACGTTGCGTTCCAAATATGCGGTTGATACTCACCGCTATCCTATACTTTTGAAGAAAAATGTCGGGCAAAAACACCATTATGCCTTTGATGGTGGAGTTACCTTTGGTGGAGGGAGTGGAATCTATCGTGGGGTGTTTACCTCCGGGTCGAAGTGATCAGTATAGGACATTTTTTCTGAATGAAAATAAGTTAAATAGTTTGATTGAGATAGGCCTTAAAAGACTTCCTATTAGCCTTCAGAAGTTCATGTAATCATTGGTGATATGCACTGGGGGTTCTCAATACGTGTTCTTGGATTGAAAAGACGTTGACCATCCAATAATAATCTGGTCATTGAATTGTGAAAAGATTATGATACCAAGGACAAAAGTATGGGTCCCCTCTAGGTTGGATTACCTAACTTGTTCACCTGTATTGATGAACAGTTCCTGGCTCCTGATACTATTTAAAACAATTCAGAGATATTAGAATTGATGATGGACTTGAGCTGTCATACTAAACGTAGTTTCATGTTGGTCTTGGTAGAATTAAGATTCAAATGAAGTGCGGAGCATTTCATGAATCTGTAGTGTTATGCCTCGCTTGGTAGATAAATGAGCTGTCAAGACTTGACAACATCTGTAACGTGTAGGAATATATGTCCATTTGTTTTTCTAGTGAGGCGTGGGTGCAGTCATAGCTGGTTCTCTTGTGCGTTACTGGTGTTAGATATAGAAGTTACCAAAACGCGTCTGAAAATAGGCCAACGGAGAGTATAACTTGTGAAATGGAAACTTGTATTTTAGAAGTTTCGTGCAGCAGTGAGTATAGCTTGTGAGCTGGAACTGTTTGGCAGCCCTTATAATTTATATAAAAAGGATAATGTACTCGGGCAGTTTTTCCTGTTTATGACTCTGCTTGGTTGTTTTATATTAAGAATCTTTATGACAAATTCATGCATTCCGGATTGTTTATTTGTGGTCCCTTTGATCTAAGATAGATGATTTCAGTTTCTTCAGTCATGTTCATATGAATTTTTAAATACTGATGCAATAAAGAAATAATTAAACAGAAATGGAAAACAGAGGCCATCGCCAATTGTGACATTATGGTGTATACAAAGGTCTTCCTGAAGTTTCCGCATAAGTTCTGGCCTTGTGGGCCAGAAAAAGAATTTTTCATCTATGCCAACGAGCGGCGAGGGTACTACACATTCTGGCAGGTGTGTATATTGAATTTTGTTCATTATTGTGTTAAAACCATTTATTCTTTCTTATCTTGCTAACATGAACACCTATTTGTGAATTGATGGAAACGATTCATTTACATAGCATCTTTTTTTTCATGAAGACGAGATTCATTGTTCCTTAATTTCGCTTTATGATGATTTTTAATTGCATTTGAAAAAGAAATGTCCCTTTCGATATTAGACAATTGATCTTCTTGTTATATAAATAATGTAGCTCGATTACTTCTTTAAATTTTTGCTGAGTCATAAATAAGATTTTGGTGTTCAAATTTGACACGAACTTAAATAATGCAGTCCCCTTCCAGAAAACTCCAAACTTACAGTACTCAATTATTGGTGTTTATGAAACTTAGTGAACCAGTATAATGTCAAGCCGGTTCTATTCTAATTTCCTAATAAAACAAAAGTTATTTTCTGGACAACCTTTGTTTTTATGCTTAACTGATGAGACATTGCTGATTGATACTTTTTACTGTAATAATATCAACTCTGTTTCACTCACAGTTTCGATAATATGAATTAAATTGATTTTATGGTCACTGTGTAATAACATCTGCAAATATCAAACCCTTTGTTCTGAATCCAAAATCATTTGCCTTGGGTAGTTGGTATGTAGAGTTATGGCGGGACGTAAAAGAAATCATCCTTAAATCTTTACTAAACTAAAAGTGAGAGGAGACCATCTTACATCAATCACAACATCTACACACATTTTACTAATTATAGAACAATTATTTCTTTCCCGTGCCACTATATGAGGTAGCTGGAAGGGGCTTTTAAGCTTATCTAACAAATACGCTTATTTTTTCTTTCTTGATGTATTTTCTATGTTCTGCCACCCTCAGCAATATATAGTTTGCCAGTAGCAGCTAATGTCTAGTTGTTCTTTGCACTGTAGTGAGAGAATGACATAGCATGATAGTCCCATGAATAAGATAATCAATTCTTTAGCTAACTAAAACCAATATGTTTACTTAATAATGGCTTGTTTTGCATCCTTCATGGGGTTCTATTCTACTGTCATTACCAACAATTAAGTTAATAATCATGCATTTTAGCCATATAATACTGTATAGGACTTATAATTCAGTATTATCGAGAACATGTTTGTGTATAGCTTGTCAAGTCATTCACAACTAAATTAAGAACAAAAATGACTTTATCTGTTGCTATGTTATCAGCACATGGAGAATGCTTATCCAGGGTCTAATATCCTTGTCGTAACATTGACAAATGGAGAATCAAAACGTGTTGAAGCTCAATCAGATCAACAAACCATGAAAGAAGCAATGGAAGTACTAAGGAAGATGTTTGGACCTGACATTCCAGATGCCATTGCCATACTCGTGCCACGGTGGTGGAACAATCGCTTCCAACGTGGTAGCTACAGCAATTATCCTATCCACATTAATCATCAACTCATAGATGATATTAAGGTTTGAATTTACTTCCATTCTTCGAAAACTTGTAAAAGTGATGATGCACTTATACAATGACTTATGGACCTTATAATTAGAATAAGTATTTATTTTAAGTAGCTGGATCCACCTACTTTTATTCAACTTAAGGTAAAAAGATAGAAGCGACTTAGGAAAATTAGCAGAATATTATCGAGCACTGACGAGATGTTCAGAAGAATGCAATTCAGAGGTGGAGCCTTCATATTTATGCAATGTCTTACCTGGTTTTTCTTACGAATTTTTTGTTCAGGCACCACTTGGACGGATCTATTTCACCGGGGAACATACAAATGAAAAATTTAATGGCTACGTGCATGGAGCTTACCTTTCCGGTATGCAATATAATGCAAATCTTCCAATGTGGAGAAAGCTTAAGAACTATAATTTGTATCAAAACAGAAATTCCAATATCTTACTTGTCATCAAAATTGAACAGGTATCGAAACCAGTGAAGCTTTATTAGAAGAAATTAGAACAGAGAAGGAAAGAAATGGCGAAAATAAAGCTTTTCTAGTAGATCCTTTGCTGGCATTCACGGGATCCTTAGCATTGGCACAACCTGATGTAGTATCAAATCTCCATAAATTCAACATACCTAGACAGCTCTTCCTCCACAGCAGTATTAAACCGAGACTTCCAGAAGCTATCTTATGACTAAATGGACTTCCAGAAATATCATCTTCCTCCAGATATAACATTCTGATTGATGACAAAAATAGCTCGTCAGATATGGTTAGAAATGACTGCTGTAAATGCACACCGAAACAGCTAATGAGAGATGAGCAGTCAGATATGGATAGCAGTGATGGCTGTCAATGTACATTGGAACAGCTAGAGAATTGACGCCCAACGGATGATGAAATTGTTCTCCTTGAATTGCTGTAGAATAACTGCAGACTCCTGTGTCCTCAGTGAATACTAAGTAACATCTGTGTTCTTAGACAATTAATAGCAGTATATCCTATTCTTTTCGCGTTGATTTGCACTTTCTTTTGTTTTCTCTAGTTGAGCAAAACACATTTTACTCATTTGATTCGTATTCTTCTTCTTTTCTGATAGACAATCTCTGGCAGTATTCTTGAGCTATGAGCCTGTTCTTGGTACTCTACTTTGTTGACAAAAAAAAAAAGAAAAAGAAGTACATTATTAGTACTCATCTTTATCTTTGTTTATTTCGATATGTAAAGTTTGAACTTAGGATTGTCATACTACAGAACAGAAATTTGATTTTATTATCAGACAGAAATGGAATTAACATTGACATGAATTTCGCATTGAATAAAAATCAAAAGGCTTTCTTTTGCCTCGCTATAAATCGAGGCTGCCCATTAGTGTTATTTATCTCAATTCATGACAGAGTCATGAACTATCTTATTTATTTATTTTTATTTTTCATTTTTTTTAGTGTGGACTAGATTTCATTAAATGTTTAGCTAGAACATGAGCAACGTCATTTGCTTCATGCGGAATATAAGTGCAAATTATTAAGCCTTGTTTGGTGGGAATTAAATTCATATTTTTATTAGATTTCGATGAAAGTTACGAAACGTGTGGTTAAAAAGTTGTGGATTCCATGAGATACGTGATTGAAATTATAAACAGAGCGTTGACAACCACTACCGCGTTGATGCAATGAGACATAAGCTGAGAGATGATCAAAGAATGTCTATTGGCATAAATTAACCCCTCCTGAATTGAGAAGCACTCTCAAAATAATGTGAAATATGTGCCTGGAAAAATTTAGAGAAGGCAGTGAGAACCTGACCATATGGTTTCTGATCATTCGGCCTAATCCATGAGCAGCTCCATCCGGCCAAACAATGGCACCAACTTTCAATTTTAAGCTCCCTCTGCTGGCCAAATCCTTCTTTGGCTATCCGGAACATTATTAACGGAATTT